>QANZ01023658.1:84014-111665 GCA_003254925.1 Chamaecrista fasciculata
TGTGTATATATATATATATATATAGAGAGAGAGAGAGAGAGAGAGAGAGAGAGAGAGAGAGAGAGCATTAGTGTAGCAAATTACACTTAACAGGGTTAGAGTTAGGGTTATCTTGATGGTAGTGGTAAGGAGGAATATAACAACGTGGCTTTATACCCAACTTTTTTGGATTCTTCCACGAGGGCCCAGCTTTGGCCCTTCTACCATCTTTTTTTTTTTGGGTGGTTTCAAATTTTAGTTACTACTTCCCTCCAAGTTCCAATCACTGATTATCAAATATCAAGTGCACAATGATATTATTACACACAATAAGCAGAAGCAGTTTTATATTTGTTTTCATTACTCTTAATTATTGCAAGCGGCTGCTAAATGTCAATGCATTTTATATTATATGGTCTACTTTCCTCGTTATGAATTTTGATTAAGCTTAGTACTTCACCCGCAATTGCAAACTATTATAACCGCTACTATATATAGTCATACTTTCACTAATATATATTGTTACCATCAAACTGAGAATTAGTAAGTCAAAAATCACTAACATAAAATAAGTTTCATTTATCCATTACCTACTTGCGTTTTTCTTTTTTTCCTTCTCGTACTTTTTTTTTTGTCAGATCCTTCTCGTACTCTTTTTTTGGTCAGTACATCAAATAGGCCACAAGGGCCACAATAATCGAGAGAACAAGTAGGCTAAACATACCCAGATACAAACAAGCCTACACTCCACCAAGATACAAACAAGCCTACACTCCACCAGGCTAGATCCAACTTGATTGGTGTAGGCCACATTTCATTGGTGTAGGCCACATTTCAGTTGCTTATGGGCCTGTCTCAAAACAGGCCCAGAGTCAAGGATTTGAACTTGCACAAATTCTATTTTATAGTAAAGTATGCTATTTGTAACAAGCTAAGGAAAGAAGTAGAAAAGACAGGTCCAGAATCAAGGATTTGAACTTGCACAATTTCTACTTGATAGTAAAGTATGCTATTTGTAACAAGCTAAGGAAAGAAGTAGAAAAGAGAATTAACTGATGTATTATTAATATTCAGAGAACTAGTATTTATACAAGTTAATGGCACATTACATTTGGGCACATCTAATGCTAACTGAAACAACTACCAAGTTCTAACTGACTTCTTTCACTTTCACTTGCTAACATTTGGGCATGTGTTGATACATCAATCAGAAAATACAACAAATAACTCCAATACTAATACTTCATCACTATAGCTTGGATCTCTAGTTTCAGTTTATTCCGAATGGCATTTCAATGGATGGGGAACCTCATACAAATGCGTAAAATATGATACTTTGGACAAAGAAAATTTCATGAGAAACAATAACAGCAGGCGCTTATCAACTATAACATGCACCTAGTTTTCAAGGGCATGACGAACGACCATTAGGTTTTTACTTTTTACCAGTAAAAACAATGATTGTTTGGCCAGAACCACCACAGATATTCCCCCAATTCCAAATCTCACGTCAATGGTGATTTAAGTCGAGGATTTAACTTAGATTAACAAGCATGTGATAGATGATGCTATTTGATGTACAAAGAAAGTAGAATGACTTATAAGAACTACAAGTTGTTTATCTTATAACCTGAACACACAATCTGGGAGAAAATCCAAAAACCTGTGCACTACACATAAACTTTAAGTTCTGCTTTACACACATGTGCACCATAGAAAATCCAAAAACCTGTGCACTACACATAAACTTTACACACATGTGCACCATACTAATTGAAAATCCATACTAAAGTTTGACACTAAAATTTCATCTTATTCTTTTGTGGACTCTTGCTGCGAGTAAGAGGGCCAGATGATGCCAATGCCACACTTCTAGTTGTAATTGAGGACGGTCTTGGTACAAACTCTGGAGCTTTCTTGAATTGACTCTTCCCCCGGCCTCTTGATTGTTGTAATTGGGCTGAGCCGGACTGGGACATGTCTTGTGATGCCCGAGGATGACTTGAATTACTTGGATACCAAGATGCCCTGCTAGACTGACTTGATTGACTTGAATGACTGGCTGCTGCAAGAGACTGCCCATGATGATTTCTCTACATAATAAAGATATTGTGTTAAACAAAGCAAATAAAAGCCAATATGAGCTTTAGGGGAAGCACATTCTGGACCACATTCTGGACTAACGACAAAACAAAGGGAAAAATTTGAGGATTAAAATAGGACAAAAATTAGTTTTATAACCAAAATGAAATTGACCCTATAATTTGAGGACCAAAATGACTATTTCCCCAATACAATATGTTTATATATATAAGAAAAGGAAACGGGGACTTAGACAAAAATAAAATAAAAATGCANTATATATTCAAAGAAATAAATGAGATAAATAAATTAAATAAAATAGATTTAGTTCTCCAGAAACTATATCATATTTAGTTCTTTAGGAACTCTCTCATATTCATTGAGATACCGAGATGTAAAAATTGATTCATATCATATACTCAAATTTTCTTTGCTTATTCATATCATACTTTAATAGTATCCAAATTCCAAATCGCTACAAGGTTATATCAAGAAATTTAATCTTGTTAATATGAGATTCTTATTCGTCTAGAGTATATATTATTACTCTTTCAGAGTATCTTTGTGATACTTTTCAATTCTCTTTCTTCAGAGAAAATTAATCATTATCAGAATAAATGTACTTGAAACGTCAGGTTAACAAGTCAATATATAAAATCAATGGCAATCTCATTTAATAATTGACATATTGTTTCAATAGCCAAATTTTTTCCTTCAAGGCATTGTTAGATCATTTCAATAGTCAAACTATTAGCCTTTAGGTCTGATATAAGACAGCTTCAATAGCCAAAGACTATTAGACCTTCAAGGGTGATATTAAACAGTTTCAATAGGCAAACTATTGCCCTTGATAAATTATCAATATGTGTAATAACCTTTCAATGCACTAATCTTTGACAAGAATACAATGATTGATTCAATAAGGTTGAATCAAAACATAATATAGCTTCAGGCCATCTACTTAATTAAACATATGAAACTGCAATTACATATGAAAAATATTACTTCTTAGTGATAAGTTGAAGATAAATTTGTAGTTGATTTTTTCTTTTGAAGAGTGAATTTTTTTTTTCTCTTTAACAACTCACTTATTTTAAAACATATGAGAGAGAAATGATTAATATCTTAGCTATTTGAATTACAAATAACAACAAAAAGAAAACGAAACCACATTCTGGACTAACGACAAAACAAAGGGAAAAATTTGAGGATTAAAATAGGACAAAAATTAGTTTTATAACCAAAATGAAATTGACCCTATAATTTGAGGACCAAAATGACTATTTCCCCAATACAATATGTTTATATATATAAGAAAAGGAAACGGGGACTTAGACAAAAATAAAATAAAAAAGCAGATAAATGAACAAATTAAACAGTTTAAATAGATGAAATAAGTAGTTAATATATAATGCCATTCAATTACCTCATGCATTGATCTTAGCTCCCTCAATCTTCAATTTCATATCTGGAATTGCCTGATAAAGTGGCAACGCAAGTGAATCCGCCAGCTTCAGATGCAACGCCCGCACATTCGCCCACTTCTTCAGCACAATCTCAAAGATACCATTAACGGCAGCAGCCACATTCTCCACAATTTCATCCTCTCCCATTGACACTTTCCCAACTTTCACCACACTACACGTACCTGTCCTGAGGAACAATAAAGCCGAAGAACACGCCTTCTCGATCTGCTCTTTCCAATTCTTATGCTTCAAATCCAACGGCACCGGAATCTTCTTCTTCTTGAAGAAATGCTTACCCAATAGCC
Source organism: Chamaecrista fasciculata (assembly GCA_003254925.1). NCBI lineage: Eukaryota > Viridiplantae > Streptophyta > Magnoliopsida > Fabales > Fabaceae > Chamaecrista > Chamaecrista fasciculata. The sequence continues at coordinate 87,847 of QANZ01023658.1, forward strand.
TTGGCAACAGAGGCACCACTCTCTTATCAGTAAAAAACATGCTGTATGAATCACAGAGCTTACGCTTAGCTTCGAAAGGGCGATAATCAGACTTGAGTTTCGAAAGCTTCACGACTTTAGAAACGGGAATGTCCTCCGATTTGATCTTCTTCTGCGCTTCCTCTTTGGTGAGATTCGACTTGGGTCTGTCGTCGATGATCAAACAATGCTCGGAGAATTCAGAGACAAGCGAATGCGGGAGAGGAACCTTGTGCGCATTGACGCGTGATTTCGGAGGGATTTTCTTGAGTGTGAGGATGAGGTAGATGAAGTCATCGTCCTGCTCGAAAAGCTTGGGTTTCTCGATTTCTGACTTGGAATTTCTCCATTTGAGGAGGGAATTCACGGCTTGTTGGATAGTTTTTGGGCTGATTCTTTCGACTGTAGTCGAAGGTGCGGCTGCTGATGGGTTCGCCACAGCCATTGGAGATGGAGGTTCGAAGCAGGGTGAGAGAATTAGGGTTTAAAGACAGAGCGAGAAGGAGAAGTAGACGGCTGTGTTAGAGAATTAGGGTTTAATTGAAGAAGAATTTGGGGTTGTGGGGTTTATGGTCATCTTTGTGTAATTTGTTATGATTTTTTTTCTGTAAAGGCCTTAGCCATCTGTGGTATTGGACTGGACTATAGGCCCATAGAAAATTGGTCTTTAACAAAAAAAAATGGTCTTAAATGTATGTTTTTTAAGCTCGTTGAGATCCTAAATATTTCAAAAGTTTCGTATTGATCATAAATATTGTTATTTAGTTTCATTGTGGTCCCAAATTACTGAATGTTGTTATATCTTTCTCGTTTCAAATTCAAATGTGACGAGTCTAGAGTTACAAGTAACTTTTGATGAGTATTTTTTTTATTCAGTTGAAACCGTCAATAAACAAAATCAAATCAGGTCGCAAAAGTGAGATGCTTATTTCATGATAAAAATTTTACTTTTCAACCGTTGGACCCAATTGCTAAAAATTGGCCTTCTTTTTTAACTTTATAGTTTCAAATACAATTTAGAGTTTGCTCATTTGCTGACAATTCCAACTAGACAAAAAAAAGACTCATTCAATGTAATTCATAACTCTCAATTCATCACATCCAAATATGAAACAAGAGAGATATGACCAACTTCGCTTATTTGATCGTGACGAGCAACTCACTTTTGGGACTCGATATGACCTCATTTATTGACAACCCCAACTGGATAGAGAAAGTATTCATAAAAAACAACACGTAGTTCTAAACTTGTTACATTTGAACTTTTTTTTTTTCTAGAGACAGGAATGGACAAAACACTTAATGCGGATGTTAGTCCTTATTCCCATATAACCTACTTAAATACTCACACACACGCTCACTTCCCACCAATGTGGGGTTTGAAACCACCACAAGGGCATGCCCCAAGCACGCGCTTTGCGCTCCCAAATTGAATTTGAGACCAAAATAAAACTAAATGACAACGGTTATGACCAATAAGAAACGTACACTTGGGATCAATTTAAGCATTTGACCTTTTGGGGAGGGGGGGGAGCATTTAATTCATTAATCATTATTCGTAATAAAACCCAAGCATTTAATTCATTAATCATTATTCGTAATAAAACCCAAAGCATAGGGGGAAAGATTCAATATGGCTTTGGTTCAAAAAACAGGCAATCTAATGTGTTGTATTAACTATTGAGTTAGTGCAAAGTTCTTGAGAGATTGAAGCAAATAAAAACAATAAGAAGAAAAAGAAATATTAAAGATATATTGAAATATACACTTTAGTCCCTGAAAGATTAAAATAGTATAGTTATTAGTCATCTTTATGAACTAAATAATATATTGTTTTAATCTTTCAAGGTCTAAATTGTGCATTTAAATCTTTTAGGGACTAAGTTGTCAACCAAGTAATCTTTCAATGACAAAATTATTAGTTTACTCTAGATAACAACAAGCTTTTTTTTTTTTTTATCATGTTAACCAATAATAATTTGATAAGAAGGAGAAGAAGAAGAAGAACAAAAAGAACAAAAAGAAATAGTAGACTTGAAGACAATGAAAGATATATAGTAAAATAAAGTCTGAAAGGTCAATACTTTTCACAAGTTTTAGATTTTTTAGAGTACTCTAATAAGTTTTGACCATTTATACTCAACACAATCTTGAAGGTATACTAAATTCTTTGGAAAAATCAGGCCAAAAAAAAAATTCTTTGGAAAAAGTAATGTTGGTACCCTCAACATATGGGGACATTTTGTTATACCTCCAACGTTTTTTTTGTCAATTATACCCTCAATGTTTCACATTTGAGTCAATGATACCCCAACCTCTAACTTTGTTAATGAAACTAACGAATTTAGCTGATGTGGCATTTTTTTTGTTAATCTTTTTTAAAAGTGATTTAATTTGTATTATGATCGAATGGAATCTGATATGGTTTGAGAAGATGTTTTGATTGAATGGCTTTGACTGTGACATGGGCACGGGTCCCAGGCTGAATGGCTTTGACTGTGACATGGGCACGGGTCTCAGGCTGAATAGCTTTGACTGTGACATGGGCACGGGTCCCAGGCCGAATAGCTTTGACTGTGACATGGGCACGGGTCCCAGGCCGAATAGCTTTGACTGTGACATGTGCACGGGTCCCAGGCTGAATAGCTTTGACTGTGACATGGGCACGGGTCCCAGGCTGAATGACTTTGACTGTGACATGGGCACGGGTCCCAGGCTGAATGGCTTTGATTGTGACATGGGCACGGGTCCCAGGCTGAATAGCTTTGACTGTGACATGGGCACGGGTCCCAGGCCGAATAGCTTTGACTGTGACATGTGCACGGGTCCCAGGCTGAATAGTTTTGACTGTGCTACGAGTAGACATGCATATATGTGATTATTTGTTTGTGAATCTTATCGTGAGGTTTGTTTATGTAATGGCTTGACTATGGAAAGTAATGGTGTGATAAGTTAGTGCAATATTTGATCCGATGTGTAAGTGTACTTCATGTGTGCATTATTTCTTTTTTTTTTTAAAACTAGTGAGGTTACCTTGCCCTCCACGACTAGGATAGATTGGATTACTCACTGAGTCCCTTGACTCACCCCGTTGTTGTTTACATTTTCAATTTCAGGTTTGCAGGAATGATCTTTTAGTGCTGCCTAGATCGAGTGGCCCTCTTCGAGTCCCACACATTTGTTCGTGTGGGTATTTTTAGCTCATCATATGATATTAAATCATTTGAATTTGTACTTGACTCTAGTTGTGCTCCGCTAGATTTACAGTCAGGGAAATATTAGGTTTATTTTTATGAAAGATTGAAATCATCAGCGATGAATTGTAAATTTTTGTTGGAGTGAAATTTAGAAATTTTGATACGAATGCATGTGTTAGGCTTACGGGCCATAGGGTTCTCCCTTGTGGTTCGTGCCGGTCACAGATTCTGTTAGGGGGTCGTGACAATTGCATTCTAGTTTTGTTCTGATTTTACTTAAAAATTCATTTGTAATCCCACTAACTTTACACCTTCATATATTTGGACATCAAAGCATTTTATAAATAGTCAGATTATATATTAAAAAATAATTGCATTCACCACGGGAGAACTAGACTTCTCATAATAAATTTTTAGTCTTCGTATCTCAAAATTTCAAATGTGCTCATTTCTTTTCGCATAAAGACATTTATATTCAACTGATTGTACACCATCATATCTTTGGACTTCAAGTCCAAAAATTTTCACCTTTCTCAAGTGAGTTTTACTCATCTTGGATCTCTTCTTTTCAATTTGGCCAATTTTCATCGTCGATACACTTCGACGGATTTTATTCATCATCCTCAATGTTTTATAATTTGTAATTTGTAGCGCTACATTATATGTAAATACTTTGTCGACAATATTGTCATATCGGTTCCGTACTTTGGCAATAATAAACATATTGAGATCTCATTATTTTCTTCACTTTCAGGTACGTGAATCTCTTCCGGAGATTTTTCATTCATTATGCCTTCATATATTTCCTCAATTCCACCATATTGTTCATACGCTCCTTTTATTTTGGAGGATTCTTATCTCTGAACCGATTATTTTACCATGCTTCAGACATGTTATATATTCAGTTGTTCTAGTATTTCTTTGTCCTTCAAGGACTTCAATATATATTGGAGCATTCCCCGCTGGAATAGCTGACTTTGTCATTTCTATGGGTCACTGAATGCATTTTGCAATTTATTTGCAATATTCTTCAAATAAATTATTCTTTGAACTTTAAGTTCACTTGAGGATTAAACTAATGTAATAACCACCATTCCTTATAATTCATTTTTCCAGCTGTTTTCTTTCTCCCTCTAATGTTGAAAAATTAATTTTATTGACAAAACATGTCATAAACTATCTCCCTTCAAGAGTAATAATTGAACGAGATACGTACCCAACTTATATTCTCAATTTTGTGGGGGATCCATTTTGGTGCGAGTGGTTGAGCAACATAAATTATGCAACCAAATAATTCTTAAATGAGAAATATCCGGCTCTAACCCAAAGCCAATTACACATGGGAGAATTTATGATAAGTTGTTAGTCTAATGCGTACAAGTGTTGCATCTATAAATTGATATGTTCTCATCATATTTATAGTCTCGTAATTAACAAATGACATTTAATTATTCAACAAGACCATTTACTGTGTGTACGTAAAGAACATGATGTATCACATTTATCCCAACTAGTATATAATAGCCCTTTAAAACTTGTGATATAAATTCACCAGCATTATCAAAATGAATTGTCTTAATGGAATAATCCAAAACTTGATTTCAATCTTTTTATTAGAACAAAGTGAATCGACATGTCCACAAGGTGGAACTTCAAGTCCACAATTTTTCTATGAACGCGTTCAAGAAATCCAAGGTATCCAATCCCAATTTTTGCTGGTAATGAATGGTCTTTAAATCAATTTTTTTTTGAGAACATGCAACATAAGAACTCATTATATAAAAGAAACATTTGGTTCTTTATTAGGCATTAATTTGAGTTCACATTATAATTGAACCGCGATGATCTAACCGATCATACAAAATTATAACCGTATCCTTTAAATTAATGAAAATCTGGTTCATTACTCTTTTAAATTAATGAACATCTAGTTCATTACAACATGTGTTAATGAATTTATGGTCCATTACAACATATGTTTTAATTGTACTAATACAAATATAGTACAAGTTGGAGGACTCTTCTGGAGACGATCATATGTCCGATATTATATTTACTTTTTCCTCCATAACATTTTTCTTTCCTTTTGGAAAGCTTGATATAATTCAACGTATGACATACAATATAATGGATACATGATTTATACTCAAACAAAAAATCACATAAAGATAGATGAAAAGGATGAAAAAATAAAGCAATATATTATTAACCAAATGAAAAATGGATAATAGAATATATATATATATATTCAAAGAAATAAATGAGATAAATAAATTAAATAAAATCTATTTAGTTCTTCAGAAACTATATCATATTTAGTTCTTCAGGAACCATCTCATATTCATTGAGATACCGAGATGTAAAAATTGATTCATATCATATACTCAAATTTTCTTTGCTTATTGATATCATACTTTAATAGTATCCAAATTCCAAATCGCTACAGGGTTATATCAAGAAATTTAATCTTGTTAATATGAGATTCTTATTCGTCTAGAGTATATATTATTACTCTTCCAGAGTATCTTTGTGATATTTTTCAATTCTCTTTCTTAAGAGAAAATTAATCATTATCAGAATAAATGTACTTGAAACGTCAGGTTAACAAGTCAATATATAAAATCAATGGCAATCTCATTTAATAATTGACATATTGTTTCAATAGCCAAATTTTTTCCTTCAAGGCATTGTTAGATCATTTTACAGGTTATAAGAAACATTTCCAAATCGTAAGAAGACAACTACAATAATAAACTTATAAAATATATTATGATAATGATAAACAATTGAGCATAAAAGTTTTTTTTACCTTTAGTAATTTAAACAAGAAATCTTGAAAGATAATTAACTTACCTCTTTAATTATCCAAGACTGAAATAGAAGAAATTTGTACTTTAGTTACCAAAAACTCGTGGGTAAAGGCTCATGTTCAATTACCAAAAACTCAAATTGATAGAGACCAATGAACAGATGCCGAAAGCTTGAATGGGTAAATTCGTGCATAGTGCCTTTCGTACTGATAATGTGTTATAAAATATAAGAAATAAAGATATTTAAAGTAGAAAGAAAAGTAGAAGGAGAGAGTGATTCTTTATTTAACTATTACATCATCACCTAAAACCTATATTTATAGGCTAAATGATTTGAAAGGAAAAAGTATCAACTTAATGTACATATGGAGGGATCAGGTCATATTAACGTACATGGAGGATATCAAAATTCAATTATGGATATTCACAAATATTATTATTCATAATAGTGTTCTTTTATTTGTTTTCTTTAATAATATTTTTTTGGTTTGATTTGTCAATACTTATACTAAACTAATTAAAATCGACTGCCTAGTAATATGCCCAAAAATGAAAACTTTAAATAGAAATTAAACAAACATTCACATATTTATAAAAAAAAAACATTAACATACAATCAAACACACTTGAATTCCATTTCAAAACAAGAACGTACACATATAAAATAGGACAACCTACTATATATAGTACCTATTACAAATTCTTGATCTATTGAAATTATTCACCATTTATGTTTAAAATAAAGAAAGAGCATTCTGAATAAAAGACATCTATAAAGCTTATTCTTGGTAAAGTCTCACACTCTCACTACTGCTGCAAAGCTCTCTTCCGAAGCTAAAAATGGGAAACGAACAGAGGAAGCCATTGCACAACATAACCACCATTCTTCTAAACTTGGTTCCCAATCACAAGATGCACAACAACAAATTATAGAATAATTAGTAACTATATGAATATGTTTTTAGGTCAAAACTTTATTTTGGTCCTCAAATAATGGAGTCAGTTTCATTTTGGTTTTAATTTTTTTTTTTTGTCCTCAAACTTTCACCTTTCCATTGTTAGTCCAAAATGTAATTTCTTCTTGTTTATGTCCCTATTTATAAGCTAGATATTTGAGATGAATAATTTCTCTCTCATATGCGTCATAATAAGTGAGTTGACAAATAATAAAAGAAAAATATTACTTCTTAGTTATAAGTTGGAGATAAATTTGTGGTTGATTTTTTCTTTTGAAGAGTGAATTTTTTTTTTCTCTTTACGAGCTCACTTGTTTTGAAACATATGAGAGAAAAATGATCAATATCTTAGCTATTCGAATTAGAAATAACAACAAAAAGAAAACGAAACTACATTCTGGACTAACAACGAAACAAAGGTAAAAGTTTGAGGATTAAAATAGGACAAAAAATAGGTTTAGAACCAAAATGAAATTGACCCTATAATTTGAGGACCAAAATGACTATTTCCCCAATACAATATGTTTATATATATAAGAAAAGGAAACGGGGACTTAGACAAAAATAAAATAAAAATGCAGATAAATGAACAAATTAAACAGTTTAAATAGATGAAATAAGTAGTTAATATATAATGCCATTCAATTACCTCATGCATTGATCTTGTTCTCAACTAATAGTCAACGAAAGCTTCTGAATTTGAGGGCCACAACAACATAGAGCCAATCTCCCAAACGATACACAAATCTGAAAAATGTATGCCTCCATGCTCTGATGAAGAATAGAGATCCAGAAACACCCCAAAACCCCACTGCAAATCCTACTCCCAACCCAAGATACAATGATTTTAAGAAACCATCATAATCATCATCATCTTCATTATTGTTCTTTGGATTTTTGGTTTCATCAGGCCTTTTGCATTTCTTGGGAAGAGGATCTCCACAAAGTTCAAGATTGCCAACAAAACTCCACTCTTGAAAACTCTGAATTTGGGTGCCCAATGGGATTTGTCCAGTGAAGTTATTGTATGACAAATTCAACCAACCAAGAAAAGACAGATTTGAGATGGCCGTAGGAATCTCCCCAGAAAACTTATTGTAGCTGAGATCAAGAGATTCCAAATTCTTCATGCCTCCAATCTCTTTCGGAATCTCTCCGATTAAATGATTTCGAGACAAGTTTAATGAGACTATTTGAGTAAGATTAAACAATTCTCGAGGAATTTGTCCTGACAAATTGTTAGATGAAAGATCAATAGCTCTCATATACTCGATATTTCGGAACTCTAACTTTTGGCCTTTAGTAAATAATTCTATTATCTCTGCAGACAACCCTTGATTTATTGAAATCATAATCTTAAGTAGACAATGAGGTATTGATCCCGAAATCATATTTTCAGCAAGATCCAATATCATCAAAGAGGTGAGATTGCATATCTGTGGCGGGATATTACCTGAAAATTGGTTGGATCTCAATTCAATCACCACTAATTCCTTTTGCATAGTGCTGGGTAAGCTGCCTGAAAACTTGTTTCCCTGGAGAAGTAGGTATTGCAAATTTGTCAAATTTGACAAGTCCATTGAAAATCTTCCAAAGAAATTGTTGTGCAAATCTAGTATATGAAGATTGGACAATGCAGCCATTGAGGAAGGAACTTCACCTGTTAACTCATTACTCCCTAAGTCTAGGGAATATAATTGTGTATAATTGGCCCAACAATTAGGAAGTGATCCACTTAGATGATTATTTGATAACTCCAAAGTGTCTAACATATTATCTGCACTACTCCCTCGATGACACAATAAAGGAGAAAGTGGGTTCGCCACAGCCATTGGAGATGGAGGTTCGAAGCAGGGTGAGAGAATTAGGGTTTAAAGACAGAGCGAGAAGGAGAAGGAGACGGCTGTGTTAGAGAATTAGGGTTTAATTGAAGAAGAATTTGGGGTTGTGGGGTTTATGGTCATCTTTGTGTAATTTGTTATGATTTTTTTTTTCTATAAAGGCCTTAGCCATATGTGGTATTGGACTGGACTATAGGCCCAGAGAAAAATGGTCTTTAACAAAAACAAATGGTCTTAAATGTATGTTTTTTAAGTTCGTTGAGATCCTAAATATTTCAAAAGTTTCATATTGATCATAAATATTGTTATTTAGTTTTATTGTGGTTCCAAATTACTGAATGTGGTTATATCTCTCTCATTTCAAGTTTAAATGTGATGAGTCTAGAGTTACACGTAACTTTTAACGAGTATTTTTTTTTATTCAGTTGAGATCCTCAATAAACGTAATCAAATCAGGTCACAATAATGAGATGCTTATTTCATGACAAAATTTTTACTTTTTCGCAGTTGGACCCAATTGCTAAAAAATTGGCCTTCTTTTTTAACTTTATAGTTTCAAATCCAATTTAGAGTCTTATTTGATCTCAGTTGTTGACAGTTTCAACTAGACAAAAAAAGGACTCATTAAATGTAATTTATAACTACGTATTCGTCATATTCAGATTTGAAACAAGAGAGATATGACTAATTTTGCTTATTTGATCGTGAAACCACGAGCAACTTACTTTTGGGACTCGATATGACCTCATTTGTTACAACCCCAACTGGATAGAGAAAGTATTCATAAAAAACAACACGTAATTCTAAATTTGTTACATTAGAACTTGAAATAAGATAGTTATGAAAACTCACACTAATTTGATCGATATGAAACATACATTTGGGATCAATTTAAGCATTCGACCTCTTTTTTACGCCAAAGCATTTATATTCATTAATCATTATTCATAATAAAACCCAAAGCGGAAGATGTAGGGAAAAAAAGTCAATATGGCTTTGGTTCAAATGGGTTATATTGCCTATTGAGTTAGTGCAGAATTCTTCAGAGATGGAAGCAAATAAAAACAATAAGAAGAAAAAGAAATATTAAAGATATAATGAAATATACACTTTAGTCCCTGAAAGATCAAAATAGTATATTGTTTTAATCTTTTATGAATATACATCTTCATGAACTAAATATTTAATCTTTCAGGGTCTAAACTGTGTATTTAAATCTTTTAGATGCATAATGGCCACGCCCTTGACATTTAAAACACTTTACATCCCTATGCTTAGATTGTTTAGAAAATGGTTAAGAATTACCTTTTTGTAGTGATGTACTTTTTCCTTTGCCTTTGACATCCTCTTCAAACTTCTCTTTGGATCCCACATTGAACCTCTTCTTTTTCTCATCAAATTTACTCCATTTTGATCTCCCATTGTTATTACAACTTGAAGGTGACTTAGGTGAACTCCTTTATTTTTGCTGCCTTTCAACTTTCATAGCTACATTACCAAGCTCCTCCATCTCAACATAGTGTTGTAACTTCACTACATTACCAATTTCCCTATTTAGACCACTCAGAAATCTTGACATCATCACTTTTGGATCTTCCTTAATATTGGCCTTAATCATTAACATCTCCATCTCATTATGGTACTCCTCCACTTATTTTGACCCCTGATAAAACCTTTGTAGCTTCTGATGTAATTCTCTATAGTAAAAAGATGGTACAAACATCTTCCTCATCACTCTTTTCATCTCTTTCCAAGTATCAATAATGATACTCTGCATTTCTCCTTCTGGACTTCAGTAACTCATCCCACCATGCTAGCGCATAATCTGTGTACTCCATTGCAGCCANTAGAAAATAGCAATAGTAACAATAAGAATGAAGTTTGTAAAGTGAAACTCACCATTGTGAACTTTCAAGACTAGCTATCAAGTGATATATCTCTTGCTACTCACTAGGTGGTGTAATATATAGAGTTGTGAAACCTATGCTCTACCACTCATATATTTTAAAGTCTTATCTAATAGATATTTCCAAGTCTTCCCCAATATTTCCTAGTCTTCCATGAGATCATGCGAGAATGTATGTGTCCATTTAACCAAAATATTTCTATTTATTTTTATCATACATAACATAATAGATATTAATTTTATTAAAGTGAAATAAGTATTATTAAGTGAAATTTGTATTTAATTGTATTTATTTTTTTGAAGTATATTTTATTTTATTGACATTAATTGCGATTATTCTTTGTTATTTTTATACTATTATTTTACAACATAATAACAAATAAATAAATATTACCTTTTTCTTAGAATATGTTTTTATATTTTTTAAATTTATAAATAATATTATCGTACACTCTATTGCTTGTAAAACCCATCAGTTAGTTTAGGCAACAAATGTTGCCATATACAAAATAAATATAAATTATGCTATAATAAAACAAGTCATTTATTTTGTACTACAAATGTTGCCATATACAAAATAAATATAACAAATGTAGCATAATTCATACTATAAAAATTGACAAAGAATTCTCTTGAAAATTTATTCATTGTCAATTTTTTTGTACTACAAATGTAATTAAAATATTTGTTTTAAAACAAGTCATTTCAATTAAATAAAAAATCCTTTTGTTTATATTTTATTAAAAAATACATTTCACTGTCGCGCATTTACTTTTCAACAGTAACATGAATTTACAGTTAATTATTTTTTTCAAGAGTGGTGGCAAGAAAGTTTGGGACAGAATGAAATTGACAGCATCACGGACCCCATCTTTCACGCAATGCAAAGTCTATATAGTTTTCCTCCAAAATGTACTCAAATTGCCGTAAGCTTTAAGATTGGGCCTAGATAGACTATAAAAATCAATCCAACCTAGTGATGGCAATTTGAGAGCCATAGAATATTTGTCCAAATTCACCCGTAAAATATATCCTATATTTGTTAGATATGAGATACCGAATATTGAATAAAGTACGAGTAGTGAAAAATAAAAAAATATCAAATATCGGGTGGATGCAAATATTATTTCAACTATCTAATATCTGTCCGAAATGAACGAATAAAATAAGGTACCCGATATCCGATACCCTATAATATAAATATTTATTATATTTTATATATATATTTTTTATATTTTTAATTATTTTATTTTAACTAACAAATATTGATCATTTAAATTTATCCGATTTTTAAATTACGATATCATAATCTATATACATTATTTTCGAATGTTTCATAAATTTATATATAATTAATATATGATGGTTCTAATAATTATATGGGTAAATTATACTTTGGTACCCTGTGGTTTGACCCTATTTCACTTTGGTACCCTGTGGTTTGAAACTTGACACTTTGGTACCCTGTGGTATTCTCCATTAACACTTTGGTACCCTTTGGAGCTATTTTGTAATTTTAACCATAATAAATTTTACAAAAATTACATATTGACCCCAAAAAAATTTTAAATTTTTCATTTTAGTCCCTATATAATATGTATCCAGGGACCTATTTGTAATTTTTTGAAAATTTTTTGGGGTCAATATGTAATTTTTGTAAAATTTGTTATGGTTAAAATTACAAAATAGCTCCAAAGGGTACCAAAGTGTTAATGGAGAATACCACAGGGTACCAAAGTGTCAAGTTTCAAACCACAGGGTACCAAAGTGAAATAGGGTCAAACCACAGGGTACCAAAGTGTAATTTACCCTAATTATATTTGTGTAATGATTTATAATATTTCTCAACTAGTATTTATGTAATTATGTGGCATTAATTAATTTAAATGCTATAAATATGAAAATTATAGTTGACTTAATCCAAAAACAAAAAAGCTAAATTCGCAAATTCATCTAACCTAATTGAGTCATTCACAAGTTGAGTTGGTTCGAGAAGTTAAAAGTTATTCACAAGTTGAGTTAGTTCGAGAAGTTAAAAGCTAAGAACTACGAACTAACTTTATAAATCTATGAAGCATAGATACTTTATTTTGAGTGTGTGTTACTTTGTCAGATACGTATCCATGTTTGACACCCGTATGACACATATTCATAAGTTTCAGAATATAAAATCAATTTATTTTACTTTAACATAACAAACAGTAGAAAATAATGACATAAAGAACATATATGAATAGATGTTATAATTTTTAAAGTTTTCATTAAAATTTATAAATTTTTAATTATTTATATATATAAATATATGCCGATTCGTATCATATAATTTTAAAAATTCAACGTATCAATATGTTCGTGTTTATATCCGTATCATATCTCGTGTCCGGGCTTTCATAGCTACAAATCAAACACCCTTTCATTTCCAAGTCAAACGAATCGAAGTGTTTGTCACGCCTAGCATTCTACAAAAAAAAATATAGAAATTATCACTTTAGAAAGAGTATTTAAATTAATTTTTTAAATGATTTTAAAAAGGCCAAAGTCCTACAAAAATTAACACTGATTTTTTTAAAAAAGTTTTGAGAAAATTCTTTTACAAACAGTGGATCAAGCAAAATAATTTTTAAAAGGTCAAAGTCCTATTTTGGGTTCCTCAAGTTTATTTGAAGTTCCATTTTGATCCCTTAATTTTTGTTTTATTCCGTTTAGTCCCTAAGTTTCCAAACAGTTCCACTGTTAGTCCCGGACAATTTCCTTCTACTTTTTCCGTTAAAAAAATAATAATAATAATTTTATGACTTTTACCTATACTTTATTTATGACCGAAATAATGATCTTTTCTTATGTTAGACCCTATTTAGTATTTTAGTTTATTTTAAGAAGTCAAACCAGATATCTATTTTTTATAGGTGAGTATAAGTTTTGAGCTTAACACACCTGATAATCCATGAAAAATAAAGTTCATGTCAAAATCTCTTAACAGGAAATGGAAGCAGAAATGTCAAGTAGCATGCAAGAACAAGCTCTCAACATTCTCTTGTCAAAATCTGTTGATTAACTTCAGTATTTATCAAGGTTATTAAAATCGGACCGGACATTGAACCGGCCGAATGAGAGGTTAAAGGTTCAATGGTTCAACCGAGGTCGAACCGTTTTTAAATTAATTAATTAATAAATAATAGACCAACAAAATAATAAATTACTAATTATAATTAAGAAAAATTGTATATATAATAAAATTAAAATTTAAATGTCATAATTAAGTTAATAAAGAGTCATTATAATATAAATATAGTCAAATAAACACAATAAGGAAACAAACCAACAAGGAGACAAACCACAATCAAGCAAACAATAAAATAGAAATAAACCACCAAAAAGAAAATAATTCACAATCAAAGAATTAAACCACAATTAAATAAAAAAGGAAATAAACTACCAATAAGGAAATAAAACACAATGAAACAAAAAAAATAAGGAAATAAATTAAAAAAGAAAATAAATTACAAGGACGACCTAATTAGAAACACTGGCTATTCACTTTTTTGGAACAAAGCAACGCAGCCAAGGAGAGCACGACAACGATGAAAAGAAAAAAGCACAGGCGAAGAGCTGGACTTTCCAAAGAGTTGGAAAGTGGCGATGATGAATCTTGACAACACAAAGCACCAACGAAGTGGAAACACAAAGCGGCGAAGATGAAGCTTAAACACACGAGGCGAAGAAGGAAGATGGAAGACGCTGGTGATGACGGGATGCTGCAAGACAGGGTGAAATTTCTTTTAAAATCATGAACCGGCTGAACCCCTCAAACCGCCAGTTCATGCCGGTTTTGGCGGTTCACGGCCGGTTCGTCCGGTTCTCTAACAGTTCACAACACATTCGGTTTTCTCTCCAACTCGGACCAGACTGGGGACCGATTCGCGGTCCAACCGGTTGAACCGGTCGGTTCAGTTTTTATAACCTTGGTATTTACCATTTACTTGTACCAGCGAAACAGAAGCCCCTCACTTTGATCCCTCATATTATGGGCTGATTTCTAAAATTATGTATTTTGAATTAAAATTAAAATGAGATACATTACTTTCTTAATTGGTTAAAGGGTCATTTTGGTCCTAAATGTATGTCCTAATGTTCATTTTGGTCCATTATGTTTCAAAATGTTCAAATTGATCCTAAATGTTTGCAAAATGTTTCATTTTGGTCCCAACTATTGAATATGGCTTGTTTCAAGTTTAAACATGATGATTTTAGAGCTACATATTATTCTCAAATAGTACTTTTTTTATTCAGTTGGGACCATCAGCAAATGAAGTCAAATCAGTCATACAAGTATACCTCTTGTTTTATGGTCAATAAACAAAGTTGATCATATCTCTCTCGTTTCAAATTCAAATACGACGAATTCAGAGCTACATATTCCTCTTAACAAGTCCTTTGAACCTAAAATGAGAAACGAGAGAAATATGACCAAATTCAATAGTTTGGGACTAAAATGGAATATTTCATCAATGTTTAAGACCAAAATGAATCATTTTACCAACATTTAGGATCAATTTGAACATTTTGAAACATAATGAACCAAAATGAATATTAGGATATACATTTAGGACCAAAATGACCCTTTGACCTTCTTAGTTTATACATGTTATTATAATTTAAGGTAAATTGTATANGCGTTGATTGGCGAACGCCCAATATGTACAGGAGTACTTGCCCCCCCGCGCAGAGAAAAAAGTAGGAATGGCGGCCTTCCCTTGGAAAACGGAAAGTCAGAGGATTGTGGCGGGCGGACAAGGGGTAGGTAGGGTTGTCATGTCAAAGACACGTGGCGCAACCCGGGAGGCTGAATTTTGAAAATTCAGAAACGCCTCGTATGCCGCGCTTGGGAGGGTATAAAAGGGCTAAAGGAAGCGTCTTTTATACCTTTACACACTTCAGCGATTTGAGGAGAGAGAAGAGAGGAAACCGAAAAGTTCAGTCGCCGGAGTTGCAGAACCGTCGCCGGAAATCGGAGCGAAGTGATCGTGGAAGTGAATCGGTTCGAGCGATAGTCTTTCTGGTATGTTTTTCCTGTCGATCGCGCATGTTTCTCGCTGGGTTAGGGTTTGGGTTTGTGAGTCGATATGCTTTTTCGGTTTTGGTTGTTGGTGAGGCCGTCGTGGGTGACGGCGGAAGTGGGTTGGTTGTCTGAAAAGAGTGGTGGATCATCGCTGTTGGGGTGGGCTCGTGAGTGAGAGGCAGCGAAAAAATGGGTATGGGTCTGGGCGTAGGGGGTTGAGTTTCTGGGTTTTCTCTGGGTTTTCTGGGTGGTTGTTCATCGTGTTCGTGTTCTCCGATGAAGGAAAGTTTGGGGTTTTCTGGGTTTGTGGGGCGGTCGCCTCATGTGAGTGAGTCGGGCGTTAGTTGTACGGTCATGATGACACGTGCTTCCTTTTTTGCAGGGTTCCAAGAGTACGAGTTAAGGATTAAGCCGAGCGCCTCAATATATTCAAAAGACAAGCAAGTTTTCAGGTATCTCCTATTTCCTTGTGATCTTTGAATTTCTGGTGATCGTTAGAGACCATGGTGGTCATTAGGGAGTTGGAAGAGGGTGAGGAACTGAGTAGAGTTAGTAGTTTGACTACACAGGGCGGTAGCTCTGTAGATTTGGAGGAGGTTCGTCAGTCGTTGGACGAAACGGTGCGGCGGGCGGCCAGGTTATTAGCGAGGAGGGTAAGCGAAAGGGCGGGCGCGCTTAGTGTCTACAGAGGGAGTATGGATTTGGTGGCCTTGGATCCATCAAACGTGGAACACGATCCATCAAACGTGTCGGAGGAGCAAGTGCTGGAGCTCTCCGACCGTTCAGAGGAAGAGCCAGCAATGCTGAGGGAAGAACCAACGGGTCCCCTGAGCGGATCGGCGGCCGAGGGGGAGCGCCTAATAATGGCGCGTGATGAGATGGCATGGGACGCCGCGGAGGGGTTTGGGAACCCCGAAGTCAGGGCGACCAAGGGGCCGCCGGCGGAGCCTTCCAAATTTGCCATTGATGAGGATTTGGAGGCGGCCCAAGAGGCGTACTTTGGGCCAGGTTCTGGCCGGGAGGCGAGCGGCATGGCCGTCGGCGTGTGGGATGGCAACAATTCCATGTGGTGGACTCATCGGCGGGGGTTCATCGTACACGAAATTTTGTTGCGGGACTGCGATTCTGACATGCCATTTACCGAGTTTGAGATAGAGGTGCTGAATCACCTCAACTGCTGTCCAGCGCAGCTGGCGGCCAACGCCTGGAGGAGTTTGAAGTATTTGCAGTATGCTGCGTGGACAGTGGGCAGGGAGCTCACGGTGAAGTTATTCCTGTATTGGTTTTCTGTGAAGCCCGGGGACAACGGGCGGGTGAACATCCAGAGGAAGGGGGGTGCTCTACCTGGGTTTCCAGCCAGTATAAGTAACTGGAAGAATTGGAAAGACAGATACTTCCCCATAGTGCACAACGATGTGGAGCGCCCGTGGTGGGTGAGGGAAGAGGATGATCGCCCGTTGTTTCCAGTGGCGTGGTCGGACGCCATCACGGGGATTAGCCCTATCAAGAGAGGGCATCTGAGCGAAGAGGAGCGGCGAACGGATAGGCTGCTAACTTCGTTTTACAACGATTATGAACAAACATGTAATATATTGACTGACATTTGCTTTCCTTTCTTATGTGTGATTTGGTTGTTGGGGCTGCGTCTAACGAATTTGTTATTGGTTGTGCAACAATGACAGAGGCGCAAAAGAGATCTGACATCCAGGGCGCCGGGAGCTCGGCCGCGGCTGGCCGGGCGGAAAGGAGTGGCGAGCCGGGAAGGGCTCAGGGCAGGGCCACGGGAGGAATGAGGGCGCCACCAGTTGCGCCAGGTGGGAGGCCAAGGGGTTCGGGCCCTTCGTCTCGTGCTCCCACGGCTTCCGGGGGCGCGGGGCAGGCGTCGGCGAGCCCAGCGAGAAGGAGAGCCGGGCCACCAGTGTTGGCACCTGGTGGGATGAGGCAGGCGGGGGGCCCGTTGGAGCGGGGGAGGAGGACCGATGGGAGAGGGAAAGGTCCTGCCGAGAGGGAGGAGCCGCCGGCAAAGAGGGCGCGCGTTGTTCGCCCAGCAGATCCCGGGGAGTTTATCCACTGGGATGATGAAGAGTTGGATCGGTTCATCAAGGTGAGCCATCCAGACGGCGATGGGCCGAGCAACCCGAGGATGGAAATGCCGGACGCCCGGCGGGTAAATGAGAACGGGGAGGCTGAGTTCCCCTATCTGCCGTCGCGACCATTCAGTGGGCGGTTTTCTGGTATAGCCTCCGTCCAGTCCCTGTACTCCAACGGGACCTATGAGTGGCATGACACCTTGGTGGCTGATGCCTACAAGCGGCCGCCAGCGGACTATGCGGCAGCGTTCGGCATGATGGCGTCCGTGGCCAGTCACGCGGCGCAGACGCTGTCGCACAACTTGGCCAAGGAGGTAGCCCGCCTGAGGGAGGAGGCCAGAGCGGCTGGCGGGGCTGAGCAGCTGAAAGCACTGGAAGCTGTCAGGGACAAGGCACTGGAGGAAGCTCAGGCCGGGCGGGCCCAGATGAAGAAGCTGGAAGAAGAAAAGAAGAGGGAGAGCGAGAGGAGGAAGAAGGCGGACCAGGAGGCTGCGGAGGCGGTCCGGGAGGCGGGTGTGCAGCGGGGGGAGGCTGCAGCCGCCAGGGCAGAGTTGGAGGCGTACCAGGCGGGGGAGGCCCGGAGGTTGGAGCGCGCGCGCCAAGATGAACGCCGCCAGTGATATTGGTTCTACATCCAAGCCACGTCACGAGGGTTCGAGAACTGTCGGAAGCAGTTGATCTTCTTGAACCCAGGGCTGAATGAGGCGGGCATCGACTACACCTTTGAGGTGTTGCCCGATGGACGAGGCGGGGAGGAGATCCGTATGCGCGCGGATGATGATGAGCTTGGAGAACCAATGCCCGACCTGCCGGAAGATTGGACCATCCATGCGCTAGAGGTGCAGGAGGGGCGGTCCCCTCTCAGACCAGGGGATGATGGTTACGTGCCTCCGGCGGACGTCTAGAGCACCGCGGGCAATGAGCCAGACGCCGAACAAACGATGATAATCCCGGACAGCGGGGGTGCAGAGGGCAGCGGCGAGCATGCTCCGGGAGTTGGCGAGCATGTGATTCTGGACGATTAGAGTGTCCATGACTTGTAATCTTGGGGGGTGTTCCCCGTTCTAACTTTTTGTTGGGCGTGTGTGCCCTTTTATGTTTTTTTTTTTTTGTGAAACTGTAAGGGGCGTGCGTCCCCCTTTGAACAAATTTGGTGGCCATTTTGGCCTTGATTAATGCAGGCCATAAGGCCAATTATTTCTGCTGCGATAATTATAACTGTTGTTATGTCTTATCTGTTGTTTGATATTTGCGCAAGTGTATGTATGTGGGTGTGTGTCCGCCCAACTGAGTTGGCGATCGGACTTTTGGGCTAGCCAGCCAAGAGGTAATGGACCAGCATGGCGTATGAGCAACTTCTCGGCTCATGGGCGCGCGGGGCGCCAGAAAGAAAGCGTATGGAGGCGTCCCTCCTGCCTTCGTGCTCTTCATTGGAGCGAATATTACGTGTAGTAAGTTATTGTGGGTTAGGCTGTGCCTAAGTAAGAGTAATCGAAACAAACGCGAATGTAAATGAATCGAATAAATTCAAAAGAATGCCATAATTATATTGATGTAATGTACTGGCGATCGTTACATAAAGTAAGTACTTGCATCACGTAAAAGCGTACAAGAGATTACATAAATGCGAAAATACATAAATGAAATCAAAGCGTGATATTGTTGACCGTGCGGTCGAGATACTTTCTGAGGCTCGCGACATTCCATGTATTTGGCAGGCGGCGGCCGTCCAAAGTAGAGAGCACGTATGCGCCACCAGGGATAACCCTGGTGACTCGGTAAGGACCTTCCCAGTTGGGATGGAGCTTGCCGTGCGAGCGGTTCAGGCGGTCGTTGGCCACGTCGCGGAGAACGAGGTCGCCAACGTCAAAGGATCGATGTTTGACCCTTTTATTGAAGTACTTGGCCATGCGCTCTTTGTAGGCGGCCTGGCGGATGCTGGCGATTTCGCGCACCTCCTCAAGTTCGTCTAGGGCTATTGCCCGACAGCCTCGGTTTGCCTCCTCGTTGTAGTACAAGACCCTGTCGGAGAGAAAGGCGGTCTCGGCTGGGATCATGGCGGGCGACCCGTAGGTGAGGGTGTAAGGTGCCTCGCCTGTGGACTCTTGAGGAGTGATGCGGTAAGACCAGAGGACGGTTGGGAGCTCGTCCGCCCAGCGGCCTTTGGCATTGTCGAGCCTGCGCTTCAACCCATTCAGGATGATGCGGTTGGCGAGCTCGGTTTGGCCGTTGGTCGAGGGATGCTCGACTGAAGTGTTGCCGAGGGAGATGTCATACTGGGCGTAGAAATCCCGGAAGGATTCACTGATGAATTGGCGGCCGTTGTCGCTGATGATTCGCTGTGGGACGCCAAAACGTGAAAGTATGTTCTGCAAGACGAAGGTTTTCATCTGGGCAGAGCTGATCGATTTCACTGGTTCAGCCTCGATCCACTTTGTGAAGAGGTCGATCGCGACGATAAGGAACCGGCGCTGGCCCGTGGCGGTCGGGAACGGCCCGAGGATGTCGATCCCCCAAACGTCAAAAGGCCAAGGGGATTCCATTGGGTGCATGTCTTCACCCGGAACGTGAATGCGGTTAGCGTGCTCTTGGCACTTTTGGCAGGTTTTCACCAGTGCTGTGGCGTCCCGTATGATCGTGGGCCAGTAGTACCCCGAGATAAGCACTTTGCGTTTGAGTGCGGGCGCCGCTTGGTGTGAACCGCAGAGTCCTTCGTGGAGCTCCTCGAGAATGTGGCGGGCGTCGTTTGGCCCTACGCATCTGAGGCAGGGCATGGAGTGACCTCGTCGATAAAGATCATTCCCCCAGAGGAAGTAGTGCGCAGCCCGGCGCACCACCTTTCGAGCCTCGTTTCTGTCTGCCGGGAGGGTGCCATCCCGGATGTGGGACATGATGGGCGTTCGCCAATCAGCCGTTGTTGAGATAGCAAGGACCATGGAGCCCTCAATTGATGGGCGCTCTAAGGTGGTGCGAATGATAGAGGAGCGACTCCGAGCATCTGGCTTAGAAGCCAGTTTGGCTAAGGCGTCCGCTCTGGTGTTCTTAGAACGCAAGATGTGTGAGAACTGAGCGGTCCGGATATGATGGCGAAGGATGTACTTGGCTTTTTCCACGTACTTGAGGATGGTGGGCTCCTTGGCTTCGAAGTCTCCCTTCATGTGACCAACCACCAGTTGGGAGTCACTATAGATGTGGATGTCCTGTGCGCCCATGCCCACGGCAAGCTCGAGGGCTGCGATGAGCGCCTCGTACTCGGCCTGATTGTTCGTGGCCGGGAAACGTATGTCGATGGCCTGCTCGATACTGTAACCATCAGGGGATTCAACAATCACTCCCGCGCCACGGAGTTTGGCGGATGAGGCCCCATCGATGTAGAGGTTCCACACGATGGGGGTAGGATTGGCGGGCGTCATCTCCGCGACAAAGTCAGCCAAAGCTTGGCCTTTGATGGCGTGTCGTGGTTCGAAGGTCAGGCCGAATTCGGAGAGTTCGATCGACCAATTGACCAGGCGGCCCGCGATGTCGGGCTGGTGAATGATCTGCCTCATAGGGCGGTCGGTGCGGACGATGATCACGTACTGTTGATAATATGGTCGCAGCTTCCTTGTGGAAACAAGGAGGGCGTACACTAGCTTTTCGAGTAGGTGATATCGTGTCTCAGCGCCCGTGAGGACTTTGTTGGAAAAGTAAATGGGGCGTTGCTCGTCCTTTTCCTCGATGATCAGGACGGAGCTGACTGCCACATCGGTTGCAGCCAAGTAAACGTAGATAGGCTTGCCGGGTATAGGGGTGGTGAGAATAGGCGGCCTGCTTAGGTACGCCTTCAATTGCTGGAACGCCTCTTCACATTCAGCCGTCCATGTGAAGTTCTTCCCTCCTTTAAGAGTTTTAAAGAAGGGTAAGCACCGGTCGCCTGATCTTGCTAGAAAGCGGTGGAGCGCTGCTTTGCGCCCGTTGAGGCGTTGTACCTCCTTCAACGTCTTTGGGGACACCATGTCGATAATGGCCTGGCACTGGTCCGGGTTGGCCTCTATCCCTCGTTGAGAGATCATGAAGCCTAAGAACTTGCCCCCGGCGACCCCGAAAGCGCACTTGGCGGGGTTGAGTCGCAATCGGTAATGGCGGAGAATCTGGAAGATTTCTTGTAGGTCATCCAGGTGGTCGCCCCCAGCCTTTGTTTTGACGACCATGTCGTCAACGTAGACTTCGATGTTTTTTCCGATGTTGTCTTGGAAGAACCTGTCCATCATACGCTGGTACGTGGCGCCCGCGTTCTTCAGGCCGAAGGGCATGACGTTGTAACAGTAGATGCCCTGTTCAGTGATGAAGGCCGTCTTGTCGACGTCCTTGGGGTTCATCTTGATCTGATTGTATCCGGAAAAAGCATCAAGGAAGCTCAAGGTGGCGTACCCGCAGGTGTTGTCCACCAACTTATCGATGCTGGGGAGTGGGTGAAGGTCCTTGGGGGTCGCCTTGTTGAGGTCCGTGAAATCCACGCACATCCGCCATTTGCCGTTGGGCTTGGGGACAAGGACGACGTTGGACAGCCAGGTGGGGTACTTGGTTTCCCGGATGAACCCGGCCGCCAGCAATTTGTTAACTTCGTCTTTGGCGGCAAGCTGCCGCTCTAGCCCCAGGACGCGCTTCTTCTGAAAGACTCCCGGGCGGTCGTCAACATCTAGAGAGTGCATGACCAACTGGGGGTCGACGCCGGGCATGTCCGACGTGGACCATGCGAAAATGTCGCCGTTGGCGAGTAGAAAGTCAGATAGCCTGGCTTGTTCTTGAGCGGGTAGATCCGCAGAGATGCTCACTGTTCGCTCCGGGTGCCCGGGGAAGTGAATTTGGACGAGCGTGTCCGAAGGTTTGGGGCGTGCGCCCTCGACCTAATACGTGAGACAAGATGCGTATAAGTAAAGAGATGTAATGGAAAATGAGTTCATTGAATAAATGATTTCATTAATGTAATAAAAGGGCGTCCGCCATGTGTAGGTCGGAGCGTACATTTAAAACGACATAAGGGGGGCCTTAAGCATTTTGCAGGAAAGGGAAACAAACATAGACATGAAAATGAAAAACAACTAATCTTAAGGCCGGGCGGCTAATCCACCCACTAGAAGTAGTTGCTAAGTGAAGGAGCGTCAGCCACTGGTGTGGGATACCTCGTCGCGGAGGTCTGTGATCTCTGACGTGCCCATGTCTGGGTCCTCCCCGGCGGGCTCCGGGGGAGGGGAGTCTGGAATCCCTTCCATGAGTCGACGGGTCTGGTACCCGGGATCGATCATCACGCGGGCCAGGCTTGTGGCATAACAGCGGCGACCCTCAAGTTGATCTCCCCTAATACTCGCAGTTCCCCAGCGGGTAGGGAATTTCATGAGTAGGTGGGCAGTGGAGATCACTGCTCTGAAAGCGTTGAGGCTGGAGCGCCCAAGGATTGCGTTGTATGCTGAAGGTGCGACTACAACGATGAAACTGGCGTATGTAGCTGCCATCCTGGGCGGGTCGCCATCACCCTCGAGGGTGAGCTTGGTTTCAAGAACCCCTTCGGCAGGCGTCCTGGTCCCGGCGAAGCCGATCAGAGGCTCGTTGAAAGGCTTCAGGGCGCTCAGTGGGATGCCCAGGTGCTCAAAGGCGTGGAAGTAGAGGATGTCCGAGGAGGATCCTTGATCTACTAGTATGCGCCGCACGTCGATCTCACCTATGCGCGCCGTAATGACCATAGGCTCGTCATATTCCACGGGCTTTAGCTCGTCGTGGGTGAAGGTGATAGGCGCGTGGTTGTCTTCGTGGGAGCGCTTGATGTTTGTGTAGTGCATACACATTATGGACCGCATGATGCTCTTGCGGTTATGGGGGGTTTTGTGCCTGTGTATTCCCCCTGAGATAGTGTTGATGACGTTTCGGACGGGCGCCTCAGAATGCTTTGAGCCGCCACTTCCGCC
>QANZ01023658.1:111986-125547 GCA_003254925.1 Chamaecrista fasciculata
CGTGAAGGGCGTGCGCTGGGCCCCTGGTGACGAGTTGGAAGAGCGGTCGTGCCTCTTCCACTTTCCACTGCTATTCCCATTGGCGGACTGAGCCCGGGTGCTTGTCTGGGCGTTCTGCATATCCTTCAGTTTGCTGAAGCGGCTCTTGGAGGCGACCTGGTTGTCCTCCTTAAGAATGAAATCCCGAACCTGTTTCAGCAGCGCGTCCAGGGTCTTGGGGTTGGCGAGCGCCAACTCGTTGGATACGTTGCCCAGGCGTAAGCCCTGCTTGAAAGCGTGGATGGCCACGCTGTCTTCTAAGTCCTCCACCTCGTGGCAGCGCTCGGAGAAGCGCTTAAGGAAGTCCCGGAGGCTCTCGCTGGAGCCCTGAATGAGGTCCGCCATGACCGTGGATGGTTTCTTGTAAACGATACTGGTGGCGAAGCGCTTTAGGAAGGCGGCCTCCAGCTCGTCGAAGTTATGGATGGAGTAATCTGGTAGGCGGGCGTACCAGTGAAGTCCTTCTGGACCAAGAGTAGTAGGAAAGAGCTTGCATTTCTTCCCTTCTGTGAGTGATGCCAGTTGGACGTTTGCATGGAACGCCTTCAAGTGCAGATTTGGGTCTGCAGTTGGCTCGTAGGGTACCATTTTGACGGGCATTTTGAAGCCCTGAGGTACGATATCTCGCTGGATGGATACGGCGAACGGTCCCTTCTGGGGGATGAAGGTGCCCGGCTCGTCTTCGAGACCAGCAGCAGGTGCGTTTTCCTGGGCCGAGGCAGCCGTGGTGTTACGGCGGCCGGGATTCGACCCCTGAGGCGTGCTGTGAACAGAGAGGCTCTGGAATTCACGGAGTAGGGATTCTGTTTGCTCCCTCATCATGCTACGAAAGACTGCCATAATGTCCATGGCCTGGAAAGTCTGGCCCGTCGCGCCCATATCGGTTGGTGGTGCAACCCGAGAGGGCGCTCCCTCTTCTCGATGTTCCTCTTGCTCCTGATCTTCCTGGGAGCCAGGGGCGTGCTCCTGGGAATCAGAGGGTTCGTCCAAGAGCGGATCGCGAGGGGAGTCGTTATGAGCCATAACAAAGTAGAGATCACCTAGTTCAACAAGGTAAACGTTGGTGAGTTAGCTTTTGTAAAGAAAAAGCAATAGAGGACGAGCGTAAGAGCCCGTAAAGTTCAGCAGGTGAGGAGGAAGGTCCCACAGACGGCGCCAATGATAAACTGGAAAATGGCTAGCACTTACCTAGTTCACCGGAGAGGGCTGCGAGAGCCAAGAGTTGAGCAAGAACCTGCAAGAGCTTCACAGGGGGGCCCTGCGAAGTGTACTCCGACGCTCAAGTTAGTAAGAGAGTGATAGGAGAATAAGAGAATTTCAGAGTGTAAGAAGTAGCTAACCTTGAACTGGTGAGATGGGCTCTATTTATAGAGCATGGAGGAGAGAGGTGGTCAGCGCGCGGGGTGGACCACGTAACTGGACACGATCTCCACCAGCGAAGATGGTGGAGACCGAGATTTGCGGAGCAAGGCAATCGTGGGTGATTGCGTGATGCGTTGCTAGGCGGGCGCCTAGAAACTGGAGATCGTGGGTATGAGCAAGTCATTAGCCCACGATCCCCCGTAGCGTGGATTGCGGAGCGAGGTAGTCGTGGATGGCCACGTGTCATTTGGGGGACGCGCGCCAAGACCCAGGATGGATCACGGCCGCCCCTAATTGTGCTTAGGGCGCCCGATTGGCTCGAGGGCGCCTCTGGAGGTGCGGAGGGGAGAAGAGGCCCGGTGCGAGGGCTGTTTAGGCGTACGCCCAAATAGTGATGTATCAGTACCTAAAAAAAATAAAATAGTATACTCTTTAATACGTGAAAATTAAAAGGATATATTATTTAAGCCATAAAAAATTAATTAGTACACAATTTTGATATTCTATGAACTAAATTGTACATTTTACTCAATTAATTAGTACATCATTGAAAGCCTCACACAGGTCACTTTGCTTATCATCACGTCTTGAGTTTGTAACCTTGAAGACGACTCACACATTTCACTCACTTAATTAGTACAATGCCATCTCCTACATCCTCTACAAACTCAAGACGGAGAACAACGATTAGTAGTTTGGAGTTTCCAGAATGGATGACAGAGAGTGATAAGAGCTTCTCAAATCATGAGCAAAATAGGAGGTTCATGATTTACATAAAAAAGGGGATTTATAAAGAGCATGGTTGCAAATTGCGGTTGCGGTTGCGGATGCGTTTGCGTTGCGTTTATTGTGGTTGCGGGTGTTGCAATATAGGTTGCGACTGTTGCGGTGTAGTCGTTGCGGTCTGATGCGGGTTGCGGCCACCACCGCAACAGCAATATTGCGGGCGCAATTGCAGTTGCGGACCGCAATTTGCAACCATGATAAAGAGAATGTGGACATGAAGCGAAGGAAGACCAATATAATGATGATGGAAAGAAACAAAGAGTGCAGGAAAGAAATTGCTTGAGGTGGTTGATGAATAATGATGATGGACAGTTTGTGAATTGTGATGGTGAATGCAAAAAACAAGGCCTTTTGTTGGAGAATGGATCCACTGCAGTGGCCTGCAGTGTGAAACAAGGAATAGATCATTAATCAAAACGCAGTGTTTTCATTTTAATGAAACACTGTGTTTTGAATTTTTTGTTTCACACTTCACGGGAACTGCAGTGAAACCCACTGCAGTGGATCCATCTTCATTTGCTCCTGTTATCAAATTTCATCATTATTACACAAGTGCCACTGAGTTTTCAACATTCATTTTCAGTTTTCAAGTTCTTTAACAGAAAACGACGAAAATGTCTTTATGACGTTTTCACAATTTAGCCTAATTTTGAAAACGTTTCTAAAAAAATGTTTTCAAAAATTTTGACCAAACACATTTTCTTACTTGTTTCTTATTTTTATTGAAAATAAAAACAGAAAATGCACTAACCAATCAGGCCCTAAACTTCCATTCACTAAACCATTAGTGGATTTTCTCCTTTTATACTTATTTCTGGATGCATGAGGGCAAAAAACAGATGTCACAAACCCCTTCTGTGCAGAGGACCTTCTAATTCTTATAATTCCCTTATCTACTAACTAAATATATCCCCACCTCCTACATATATACATTACTAGGGGCTTGGCGTGCCCGTTAATATGCATGTATTTCCTACATATTTCTTTGTATTTCATTTGTGTGTACTTATTCACTCCTTTGTATAGAAAGATCAACAAAATTAATAACCTTCTAAAGAAAATTAATCACATATAAAAGAATATCATAAGGTGCATAGAAAGGTCAACAACATTGATCACTCCTTTTAATTCCATAATTATCATATATTTATCCACTCTTTTATAGTTTTATTATTCTTTTTAACTAACTAACTTAGTTTAATCAGTAAATCTTTAATACACATAATAATCTTTACTTATTCATGATTTAATTTCTTTCCTTTCTCATTCAGTGCCCACAATCACAAAGCATCCCTAGATATGAGGATTGTCTCTAATTGAGATCAATAAATAAGCACAAATTAAAACTACTAATTTATAGTACATGTATCAAATCTCTCAAATTAACTTATAACATCAATTAATGTAAAAACAGTAATATTAATACTAGTGCCTTATTTTCTAATTTATAGTACATGTATCAAATCTCTTAAATTAACTTATAACATCAATTAATGTAATAACAGTAATATTGCAGCCAAAATAATTGTTCGGGACCACAATTTGAAACCTTCATGATGTGCAAGGCAAACATGAAGTTTGTTATTGATCATCATGACCTCACAAGACACAATGATGAGGACGATGAGAATCATCTATAAGTCATCACTCTTAAACATCTCGTTGGTATAACTTGTAAACGATGAGATCATATGATGATGATGATAATCTATTTTTACTCTCGAACTTTAAACGTTCGAATTTAAATTGATGAGAATCCCAAAACGAAGTATAATGATATAAGTTAACAAGAAGATTGGAGATATAAAGCTCCTTGTATGCACCACAAGTACATCCATGTTAAAAGATAAAAGTCAAAATATAAATTTGGTCCCTTATCTTTTGGTTAGGTTATAAATCAGACCATCATTTTTTTTTACAGATTTGGTCATATATCTCTGCAAAAGGTTTCACTGTGTGAGTCACCCTAATTCATCTCCTTCCATCAAGTAT
The DNA here is from genome assembly GCA_003254925.1 of Chamaecrista fasciculata. NCBI lineage: Eukaryota > Viridiplantae > Streptophyta > Magnoliopsida > Fabales > Fabaceae > Chamaecrista > Chamaecrista fasciculata. The sequence continues at coordinate 116,166 of QANZ01023658.1, forward strand.
GACGTGGACAACTAGCTGACTTAGAGAAGCTTTTTGTCCTATATCTTTCTTTTCTGTTTTTTTTTTTATAATTTTAACCCCAACATCAGCTGTCCACGCACGTCACACTTAACAGGAGAGATTGATAGAATTTAAGGTAGGATTGACGATGAGACTTTTTGCAATGATAAGGGACCAAATCTGCCAAAAAAACAAAGATAACAACCTGTCTAAAAGATAAAGAACCAAATTTACATTTGGTTTAGATATTAAGTAGAACTTTGGAGGTGTATACTGTACAATCTAGTAGTAAGGCGAAAACAAGTGAGAACATATAATAATTAAATATACTCAAATCAAACATATATAAATGAAATGAATCCTAAAAGGAGATATGTTGGCATCAATCTCAATGAAAAATGTAAGATTCTCTAAGTACTCAAATTATTATATAACATATAAAACAACAGACATTCATGAGAATAAAAAACAAACCACACACAGGTTCCAACGAATGCAAAAATGTGAGTGAGAAATCAAAACACGCAATATGAACCTCACTTGCGGATATGTCGTAACCAAACATGCTATGATCTGCAGATTACATACCTTATGAAACATTAAAATGCTTACACTAGCAATTGAGAGCTTCAAAATTTTGGAATAAACTAAGACTCCAACATTCACCAATAGGATAGTAGAAAGTAAAATCACCGCAAAAAACCAACAAGTGTTTGGTGTAGTGGTTTGGCGAGCTACACTCTAGGGAGAGGATCCATGTTCAATCTCAGTCTTTACCTAGAGCGTTACATAGATAGGCGAGGCCCGCGAGGGGTACACACGGCTTAACAGAAAAAAATCATCGCAAAAAAGCTCTTACGTACTAGTAGTCATAAGTATTTGGAATTATAGTAAAGATGGCCTTTATATTTCTCTAGTCAAAATAAAACACCAATTTTGGAGTTATAAGGCCCAAGAAATTGTTGTTCATAAATTGTAAGTGATCACGTATTCAACATGCCCAAGGATAGTGGATATTGTAAAAGGGTCTAACTCACCCCATAAGAGCTCTCAAAGGGAGAGGGTTACTTCAGTATATATATAGAGTTATAAGGCCTTTTAACTAAGCAATGTGGGACTTCAACAAATACAAACTTGATATGCTGGAGAAACTCTTGACAAGAACCAAAGCTAAAGGACATTCAAGATTTGAATTTGTGAACAGTTGTTATGCAACTTCTTATGAGTTGACATACAATAGCTTATGCACTATGAGGAAACAAGTTTAGAGTATCCATTAATTGTATAAGCAAGAGCATGATAAAAGACACAAGTTAATTGGATGATGTCAAAATAAATTAAACATGAATAACCTTATATCATTTCCTGTAGACTGTAGTTTGAACTTATAAATTTCAATGGTTTCAACCTTCAAGATTTCGTTAAATAAAAGGATAAAAAACACAGGTAAAATTTTATACAAGTTATATTTTATTTTAGAACCTGAAGGAAATAACGTAGGAATTGTGGCCAAGTCTTGTTCTTGTCAAAACTTTCATATTTGATCAAGAGAAAAAAAAAGGTAAAAAAATTGCATTTAGTGGAAAACAAAACCAAAATAGAACTAGATAAAACTGCTAAGATATATATTCAGCTCGAATCTATTAAGCTCTATGATTTCCGGTATTCATATATATAAATAAATAAAAGATAAGTCATGGCTATATAATCTTGGAGTCAATGCAAGGGCTTAATTTGTTCTATGCCAATCTGGATAGAAGCATTAAACAGGGTAGGCCGGCTCCAAATCTAAAGTATCTTAGAAAGAAGCATAGCACACAACAAAAATAAGAAAGGTTAAAGAATCATTATGGTCCTAAATGTATGCCCCAATGTTCATTCTGGTCCATTATGCTTCAAAATGTTCAAATTGGTCCTAAGTGTTAGCAAAATATTTCAATTTGGTCTCAAACTATATATTGAATATGACTCGTTTCAAATTCAAATGTGATGAATTTAGAGCTACATATTTTTCTTAAAGAATACTTTCTCTATCCAGTTAGGGCCGTCAGCAAACGAGGTCAACTCGATTCTAAAAGTAGACCGCTCGTTTCATAGCCAAACAAGCAAATTAATTATATCTCTCTCGTTTCAAATTCAAATGCGACGAAATTCAGAGCTATGAGTTACTCTTGAAAAGTCCATTGAACTTGAAATGAGAGGCTAGAGAAATATAACCAAATTTAATAGTTTGGGACCAAAATGAAACATTTTTCCAATATTTAGGACCAAAATGAAACATTTTGCTAGCATTTGGGATCAATTTGAACATTTTAAAAAATAATGGACCAAAATGAACATTAGGGCACACATTTAAGACCAAAATGACCTTTGACCAATAAGAAAATAAGGCTAGCCGTAAAGGCGTAAACAGCAAACTTACAATATAATTGGTACACAACCTGTATTATTGGACGACAAAATAAGTAACTTTTAACATTAATTCAACAATTAATTCAACATTAATTCAAAATCACATGTTCCTGATTTGATCATAAATGTGACATGTGATTTTGAACAATCAAGCATTACAACCAATTTGTGGAAAAAAGTTGGCATAACCTAGTTACTAGCATAAAATCTCAAAGTTGAAATTTAGATCGAACAAAGGGATAAACAAAAGAAAGAGGAAATTATAAATAGAAAGTATTGTAAAAGTTAAATAACCAATAAATCTAGTGCTGGCATGAGAATAGATCCCACCTTTTGTCTCCAAGAAATAGCCAGATGATTATGATGATAAAATAGCATATGATCATATCCTATTTATATACTCTTAATGTGCTGGGCAAAGAGATAGTAGAGCTAATATCTTCAAAAGAAGTATGTAAAGAACACTTGAAAATGATGACAACTTCATGTGGAGATTTGGATAGTGTAAAAGTTGAAACAAGTGAGAGAAAAGAGGAAGAAAAAAAGAGAGTAAGCTAGAAAATGAGAGAGAAAAAGAAAGAAATATTGAGAGCTCATTAGAAAAAATTCAAAAAAGTGAAAAGAATGATGAGCAAAAAGAGGTCGAAAAAGAGGAGAATAAAATTAATGGCCCATTGGAGATAAAATCAGAGTGATGAGGTAAAATATTTTAATGAGAAATAGAGGTCTTTGATTTTTGCTAACACTAACAATTCTTTGTTTAGTGGTGATGTTGCTTTGATGCAGGAACATGGGTATGTTTTTGTTGGAGATTATGGAGCAAAACACAGCGGAAAAGGTAAAATTAAAATTTTTATAATCTCCTCCAAAGGATCCACTACTTGTGTTGACGTTTACCTAAATCAGACAGTTGCTTTGAAAAATCGCAATTCCAAGAAGTCCACAGACTCGTGTCCTTCCTCTGCCGGTGATCCACACAAACAGTTTGGCAGATACTCAGGTGCTAGCCTCCAAACTCTTCTCCAAGAGATCATGGAAACCGATCTACAATCTTGGAATTTCAAGAACACTTCTTGAAATATCCAAGAACCAAGTGGCGCACTAGTATGGAATTTTTCTCAAAAATTCCTCACTAAAACTCAAGAGATGAGCACACTACCAAGAACCACTTTCTTGGCCACACTCTCTAGAGTTTTCGCTTCTCTCTCTTCCTCACACACAAATCGCCCCTAAAACCCTAAGTTTAGGGTTAGTTCAAAACTTTCCCTTTTTCTCTTCCTAGGCTATGCGCCTTTTCTCTTTTCTCTTAGAATAATAGGCGACTTCCTCTAGGGTTTATAGGCGACTTGTTTGTGCTTTTATAGAATCTCCATTCCTCAAATTAGGGAATTACCAAATCTTGATTATAAGATTACATTAATATTATAATTCAAAATTAAGATGCAATCTTTATTTAAATTTCAAGATCATATCTTGAAATCCAGAATGCACACTTCCCATTGGTTGTAATGAGTCAAGAGGATTTGAATTCTTAATTAAAATATTACATTAATATCTTAACTTAAAATTCAAAATGCATTCTTGACATTCAATATGCAAGATCAAATCTTGCATTTAAATCTTGAAGAACTCACCCCCCTTTAGTGGTTTTATAGGAATTTAATAAATAAGATAACAATCCTAACTCTTAGGAAGTTATAACCAACTTATTAATATCCTTAACAAATTGAATTAAAATATTACCCTAATATCTTAATTCAAATTCAAATCTTGAATTTAAATTTAAATCTTGAATTCAAATTTAAATCTTGAATTCAAATTAACAAAATCATATTTTATTAATCAAATTCAAGAGTGAGGCGCCACCCTCCTCTTATTCTTCAATATTAGAGATTTTAATAAATCAATAATCCCCTAACTCTTAGGAGACTTAGTCAATTCATTATTCCCTAATATTTTAAATAAGAATTCAATTGTAAATAGACTAATCAAATTAACTATTTAACAATTAATATATTTAAACTTGTCTAACAAATTTAAATATTACAAACGTAGATTTTATTTAAGACAAGACTTCATGTCCTAAGACATTAAACTATGTCTTAAATTGTGTCACTAAAGTGACTCCCGAATTAAACCCTAATTCGTGTCCCATTACAGTATCTTGATCCTGCTCATATGTGACCCTGTAGGCCTCATGTGAAATTGGCAGCAAGCCATCTCTATGACTCACAAGTCGAGAGCGGACTCTAGCAAGCCATCACGACTACCCAAAACACGTGAGTTATCGTTTTAACATAAATGACTTAACCTTAGTACCACCTTGTCATAATCCCTATTGTCACACGATATCTTGGTCATGGATAAGGCATGGGAAAATCATCCTTGTAATCCAAACCATAACTTTCTCGATTCCTTGAGTTAGTCCCATTACCCTGTGTGGCCACACATTCCTTGGACAAACTCATCGAGGGGCCCAGTCAAATATCTCTCAACTTAATGAGGGACAAAATTCCTTATTGGTCAACCACATTCCTCAGCACGGAAAACAACTAAACCCATACCTAGCCTGTATGGCTACCCTGTTACGGGCAACGTTGGACTAGGCCAAAGTTCAGCATCTACAACGTCGGAATAATGAAGACCTCAGGTCTAAGGGCATCGTGACAGGTGTACAGGAGAGACTAGCTTATGATTAAACCCATGCAGGACTCTCCGGGTCTGTCCAGAAACTTGTAACCCATTACATAATTGCACCATGACTCTCGAGAAGCATCACATGCGTGTATCTCTATACCCCGAAGTCATGCTGGTCTTAGTTCATTCACGTTCCCACGTGAATAATCGACCAGGGACAGTTTAGAATAATTATCACATAATTAATCAAGGATTGTTATCACAGTAAACATGCTAATAATATGATAACGACATAATTTATCATTCATAAATCAGTCAAACAATATGTCCATACATATAAAATGATTGGCCCTAGGGCACAATCTCCATCAGTTTTTCCAAAAGAAACATTTGTGGATAATATTGATTTTGTCTTTGGAGAAACATTTGATTCATGGGAGAAAAAAGAACTATGGCAGCCAAAGAAATTCAAAGAAGAAATTGATTATAGTTTGGAACATAGTTTTGAGCCTTCATTCAATTCTTTGAAGGGAGAATTTCATCTTACACCTATTAATTGCTTAATTGATTGTATTAAATCTGGAATTGGGTGTGATGATTTTAACATGAGCTTTGATGTTGATATTGTTGATGCAAGTAGAAATTGTGCTTTTAATAAATTCTATGTACATGATAATTTTCTGATTCATGGAAATAGGATTTGGATTCTTCAATACTATATGCAAGAGTTGGTTGTCAGGGCATCCCATAGTGGTGGTCTAATGGATCATTTTGGTGTGCACATGTTAGACATGTTATCTAAATGTTGTTATTTGTCACACATGTGAAAGGATGTTAAAATGAGTTTTGATATAAATTCTACATATATGGATGTTATGTACATGTTCAAATTACATGATTTCTATACAACTCTTAATTTTTCTGATAATCTTTTGATTGATAACTCAGTGCCTTTTGTGTTTAGGTTACATGAAACAAGGATTATTGAAGATATTTTTCATTGGCAACAAAAAGAGCATTGGAGATATTTTGTGATTGAACCTGGTGATTGGGTTTGATTGAAAACTTATGATCACACAAAGAACATCTTTGACTCTACAAAAGAGAGATCAAGAAGATTTAAAGGCGATGCTTCCAAGATTAGCCTTCAAGGTGAAAATTTTTTTTTAGCTAATTGTGAAGTTGCTAATTCATCTCTTTTGGATGCAAGTAAGATTCGAGGACGAATCTTCTTGAGAAAAGAGGGAATGATGCGAAATAAAAGGAGAAGGACATATTGCAAAGATTTGGGGTCAAATCCTTTTGAAGAGAGAGGGGATGATGCGAAACACCATGCCAAAGGTTCATTACAAATCAAGCTGAAAACGTCACTTGAAAAATATGGGCTGAAAGATGAGCTGGACAACTTGATTTGGACTCAAAGACATGAATTTGAAGAGTTTGGACCAAGGGCTTAAAATGTTGTTTTTATTTTGGGTTTTATTTTAGTACGAATTTTATTAATTTTGGGCTAAGTCATTTAAAGTCCATTAGTATTTTATGACTTTTCAATCAGATTTGTTATTTTAATTAGTTGGGCTTAAGTTTAAAAGCCCATTAGGGTTTTAAGTTTTCATGACCATTAGGGTTTCTTTTCACATAGAGTATAAATACTCCTTTAAGACCTTTTGTAATGCAGATTTTATTTTATAATATTGTGAGTTTGTTTTATTCAACTTGTGAAAGTGTGTTCTCTCTAGGGTTCTTCATTGAACTTATAGACTTATCAAGGCTTGATTATCCTTGTGTTGTCTTCTAACACTTCGGGTCTTTGTTCGTTCGAGTTCAAGGGTTCAAGTGTGATCATCTAGGCCTTTGTTTAGCTTTCTTGGGGTTGCATATTTAAACTTGGTTGTGGGTTCGTGGGATTTTCCCTTGTGGTTTCGCACCACTATAAACTCCTCTTATCTTGCAACCACACACGGCTCACCACTAGGGTTTCACAACAAACAAGGAAGACAACCTACTACCACTAAGGTTTCGAATGAATCAGACAATATAGATGAAATAGATGGTGTCTCTCACAAAGAGATAGGTTTCTCACAAAGAGTAGGTTCACACTAAGTGATTTTTCCACTAAGGACTTTTCAACTAAGAATTATTCCACTAAAGATTACAACACATGTAAATAGCACAAAACTCTTCTGAATTTCTTGATAGCAACTTGAACAAATCAGATTCAGTAGTATATCAGTAGTCTTCAATGTTTGAAGTCTTCTTCTTTATATAGTCATCGTTGAGGTTGTGCTCCATAAGGAAATAATTTGAATTCTTTGATTTCCAAATGCTCCAACGGCTAGGTCATCAAGAATCTTTAATTTTCTTCAATGCTCATTCAGCTTCAACGTCTACAAAATTTATAGACATCTTTCTTGCTGTCCACACAATTCAAATTTGCGTTTTGACTCCATAAGGATTCAGCATTAAACTGGTCAGAATTTGGCAATCAGGATATGAAAAGTTTTCATATATAGATCCTCACAATAAACACAAAGTATAAATTAGGAAATTAATTCCAATCAAAGATATCATGTAATTAACACTTAATCAACTCAGATTACATGTTTTCTAATCAAGAGCGCATGAATTAATCACAAAGATCTTCATTTAAGGCTTGCGCAATCTGTCCAGATTTATTTTCTTTTTCATCAAGATATGATTATGATCTTGCTTCTTTAATGATCAAATCGAGTTAAATTAATTAGCATCAATCATAATTAATCCAATCAACAATTAATACGAACATATAACTTTCTAGAATATTAAAAATATTTATTACAAAATTTTTTGTGAATTATCAAAATAAAATCAACGATAAAGGATATGCAATCAGTTTTCGCGGATCCTTAAGGAAATGAAGTTCTAAGGAGTTCCTTGATTTCCCAACAACCCAAATAGTATAATTAACTTGAGAGCAAAATTTTGAGAACATTTATTTTAAGCACTTTGCTTCATTAATAGCACAAATGCAATGGTGGGATAACAACCATTATATTCCTTCTATTGTTCAAAACAAGAAACATTGCAATTGTAATTATAGGTGAAATTATGTTATCTTTATATCCTTCACGACACCTAAGAAGGTCCAAAATATACACAATTATTAACTTAAAAAAGATAAATGAAAAGAGATAGGAAAGATAGAAAGTTACAAGATTATCGTTGGTGCATGCGTGAGCTTTCTTACGTATCACATAAACAAAATTACAAAAAAAACAAATCAATACTACCGTTAGCTCCTTTAAACGATGAACGTGTATGTCATTTAGTGAGTATGGATCCCCTAGAGTACTTTAGGGGTGAAGTAAAGAGAGAGAGATAAAGATAAATAGAGAGAGAAGTAAAGAGAGAAGTGGGTCCACCTTACATTTTCTCTCTTTACCATTGTTTCTATCTCTCTCCTCACTTCACCCTAGAGTACTGTAAGGGATCCAAGCTCGTCATTTAGTTTCTCTTGCACATTCAAAACTATTGATGTTGCGATAGACAGAGATTTTAGTATCAACCTCGGCGTAAAAGTTATAAAGAAAAAAACGGGTAGTGTTGAGAACTTGAGATATTGCTTGAAAATTGGTCTTACATTGCCCAAGGTCTTTTTATGGGAATCAAGAGTCACATATTTTAAGTTTGTATTTGACTTTTTATCTTTCTCTTTATTTTCTAGTTAGTTGAATATTGTGAGATGTATTTATTATTTTTTCATCTTTATTTTCATGTTCTAGAGTGGTGAAGTGTATTTAAATACTAACTTTGGAGTGTGGGTTTACTTGGGACAAAGATTAAGGCCTGTTTGGGAACTTGTAAGTTCAATCCAATCTCAATCCAATCTCAACCTATGAGATGAGATGAGATGATGTTGAAATTAGGATGAGATGAAGTGTTTGGATGGTTTGAGAGAAAATAATGTATAATAGGGTGTGAAATTATATAAAAAGGTATGTAATGATTGTGGTTGGTTGAAATATGATTATGGATTTTTTTAATTTGTATAGGGGTAGAAATGGTATGAAATAATGATGTTGAGATTGAGATTGAGATGAGATGATAGGTGTTTGGGTGGGGTTTGACTGGGGTTTGACTGAGATGATATTTGGATGAGATGCTCTTGGAAAGCGTGATTTCTCAATCCTATAGGATGATGGATTTTGGTCCATCCTATTGGATGAGATTATGGGGCAAAATGAAAATAACATTAAAATTCTTTTGAGAATGCAATTTGGTCCATAAATTTGTATCCGGCCAATTAATCAATCCCTAACATGTGTGAGTGATAATTCAAAGCTCGTAGAGAATC
>QANZ01023658.1:126119-157699 GCA_003254925.1 Chamaecrista fasciculata
GAGAGAGAGAAGTTTGTGTGTGTTTGTGAGTGAGTGAGGGGGAGAAAAAAAAAATTAATAAGAAATGATGGAGAGAGAGAAAATTATAAGTGTAATAAATGAGGGTATGTAAAATTACTATTTTGTCTAATTATCTTTTTTATATTTGTATTAGAGTGTAGGTAAATATAGGTATATAAATAGGGGTAGATTAGTAAATGTATGATAAATGGGATGATGATTTGGATGAGATGATGATTTGGATGAGATGAGATGAGATTATGTGCCAGACAAACACCCAAACTGGACTGTTCATCTAATTTTAGGTTAAGATTAGGATTAGAATGGGATGAGTTTGGGATGCCCCATCCCCAAACAGGCCCTAAAAGAATATTGTGTGATGTAAAATTTTTCATATAGTAGTATTTTTCTCTGGTTGTCTGATCTTTTGGCAACGTCGTTGTTCTTTCCTCGATTTAGGGTTTCTATATTAATTTCTCTTGTGTTGTGATTGTGTTTCTTTCATCTTATTTCTTTCACAATGGCAGACGAAAACTAAAAGGTGGTGATAATATATCAAAGGGAAAAGAGTTGCATAACAATATCAATATTCTCATAAACATTCATGAACTCTCTTTTATTGCCCAGATCACGATGGATAAACCAATACATAGATCATCTCAATTCAAATGAAAACTATAAAAAGGGGAAAAGGGGTTGGAGGAAAAGGAACTATAAATATAACTGATGTTGCCACAATTCTTTGCTAACAAGAAACTGGGAAATTTAACTCATATCTGTTGGCCAAAAAAAAAAAACTCATATCCTACATCTGTGACAACTTATAACACTTATTAACTAGTGCTATAACTCTTCCCACATTTATTGGGTGCCTCAGCCAATGAATATGAGGCACAAAATACAACATTTGTTATCCATCTTCATGTGATCTTTTGTTATATGATATTTTATATTTTCTGCTGACATCAACAAAATGTTCCAGTCAGGTGTCATAAATCCAACAAACATCCTATTTTGAGGATGGATCATTAAAGCTAGTTTTAGGTAAAGTTGGTAAAATTCAAATATAATATTATTAAGTGAAAATAAATATGGATAAAAAGTGGGGTACCAATGCAATAGTGTATTATATTGCATTGGTACCTCACTTTTTAATTATACTTATTTCCACTTAATAATTTTATATTAAAACTTTATTAACTTTATCTAAAATTAACTTTAACTCATCCAATTATTCCATTTTCTCTGAACCAGCAACTGGAAAGTCTAACCCTGCAAGAAACATAAGGAACTCTCAATATCATATCATTTTCAAGTCTAACACAAACTAGAACTTTAATACATTATTATGCACTCTTATTTGTGGTAAACAAAAGTTTTCAAAGAGAAAGACTACATATCCAGTCCAATTTTTATCTTTTGTTATTTCCCATTGTCATTGATGGTGATGGAATAATCAAGAGTAAACCAACAATTTGGTCCTTGAAAGATAAACGAGTTGACAACTCATCCTTTAAAAAATTGAAATATACAGTTTAATCCCTGAAAGATCAAAACAATATACTTTTTAGTCCGTAAAAAGGACTAGTTAGTATACTGTTTTGATCTTTCAGGAATGAAACTGTATATTTCAATCTTTCAAAGACTAAATTGTCAGCTCTCGGTGATCGTTCAGGGACCAAATTGTTAGTTTACTCGTATAATCAATGGAATTGCTTACTTTGACAAACAACACCCAATTGATCAACCATAGATTACAAATTTCTTCATCAAATTGGCAGCAGCCTATCACAGAGTCAGTAAACAAAAAGATATTAAAGATAAGACTTGAGAGAAGACCTTAAGAGGAGGATCAGGAACTCGATACAAATCAGGAGTCACTGAAGTTAACCACAATCCTGGTGAAAGAACCTGGAAAAGAAGATATATATATAGCACGAAAAAACAAGTAAAATCAAATCCATAAACAGCAATGAACAAAATCAATTGGGCAAATTTGAGATGATTGAGAATTATATTACATCAAGCTGTCTCTGCACACTCTTTGCCCTCTTCTTTGGTCGTTTGGACGGCTTGGACCCAGTCATGAGCAAGAAATCCTTCTCAATTTCATCCTTAGAAAGTGATACTGAAAGACTCTGCTTTTTGCTTTCATCTTTCTCCTCAGTCAATTCGTTGGGCCTAATACTGTCTTGAACATTATTAGCATTATTGGGAGGCTGCTTAGTCACTAGTCGTCTTGGCCTCAAATTCCATGTCTTATTAGTCATCTCATCTGCACTTTGGGTTTCATCATCAACATCAGTAATAGAAGAAGAAGCAGCCTTGCTTCTTGGTGGTAATCGAATAAGTACAGTTTGTTGCGAGTGAGACGCTTTCGCCTTCTCCTTCTTCTCCTTTTTCAGTTTCAGCTTCGAAGTATGAATCTCATTTTTCAGCTCAATTCTAGAAGAGTTTGAAATCGGAGTTGGGTATGATAGTTTGATGAGACGATTTTTATTATCGTTGTTGTTCAAAGGGTGATTATTGGGTTGATCAAGATTAGGCCTACGAAATCGTTGGGTATTGGATTTGGTGGAATGGTTCATCGACGACCATTTCAAGTTGAGGGGAAAATTATGAAGAGGCTGAGACTTGTTTGGAGAAAACGATGAAGCCATTGATGATGATGATGAAATTGGTGTTTCGGATTCGGGTACTGAATTAAACACCATGAGTGAACTGGGAGATTGAAAAAGATTAATGGGGTTCGATTAGAAAACAAGAAAACAAGAAAAAAAAAATCAAGAACTCATCAAAATCATCAGGAAAATGATCATTTGGTAAAGCTACATACACAAGGGGTTTTGAATTTTATAGAGGAGGAAGAAGAAGAAGAAGATGATTCAGTGGATATAGGATTTTAGTGAAAGCTCAAATGAGGTTGAAATTTGTTGAAACTGAAAACTACAGAGATGATGAAGAAGAAAAAATGGAGCAATATCAGTAATGGGAAACAGGGTATAAGTAAGAGACGGTTATGTATGACTTTTCACTGAGTTTCTTGGAACAAGGAACCAAAATTTATTCTAGGTTAAATTATATTTTTTTTCCTTAATTCCATAAATTTGTTTCTATAACAATAAATTCTTTAAATGCTATCTATCTATCTATCAATTAAATATATAAATTAATGTACATCGAACTTTGTTAACATAGTGGTAGGCTACATTAAATTTTTAAGATCATAGTTTAACTTATTTCTCTTTAAGGAGGAATTTTATTCTTTTTGCATATTTTTTTCTCTTATAAGAAATGAAATCCAACCCATACAATGTACAGAAGAGTATGTACTAATAAATATATAATAGAATTTGTTAGATAAATATATTATATATTTAAACATATTGGGAAATCATATACATTTCATTAAATATAAAACTATAAAAAAAAAATAAAAGAAATTAACATTGTAAGATTTTTTTTTAAATCAAAATATATGATATATTTTAAAATATACATTAAAATAACACAAAACAAATGATGATATGTTTATATGCAACGGAAATATTCATTAAATCTAGACAGTGTGACGGAGCTAGGATTGGTGAAGAGGGGGAGCCGATTTTTTTTATAATATAATTATTTAATTTATATATTAAATAAATTATTTAATTAATATTTTATATAATACATATATGAATATATAATCAATATTAGGTAATAAAATAATTAAATATATATTTAATTTTAAATTTATGCATATTTAAACCATAATAATTGATTAAAATTATATGTTTGTTAAAATTTTAAGTATGTTTTTTATTACAAATGACTATATTATTAAATCTATCAAATATAGTAGTATCTATAGACATATATGTAATAAAATCCAATCTAAAAATATGTGAGATATTGAGATCTAATATTAAAATATTGGGTAAATTGCAATTTGGTACCCTGTGGTTAGGGGCGGTTCCCCTTTGGTACCCTGAAAGAAAAATTTTTGCATTGTGGTACCCCGTGGTTTGCTCCGTTAGCGATTTGGTACCCTGAGGTTTTTTTCTGTTAGGATTTAACGGCAAATGTTAGTTAAAATGTCAAAAATCTCCCAAAAAGTCTTCTCTTATGCGTTTAAGTCCTTTCCCTTTACTAAAAGGGATCAAAACATAAAGAATTAATTATAAAAGGGTCTTTAGAATTCTAATATTATAGATTTTTCTCCTTTTCATAAGATTTCTTTTGAATAGGTCCTGATTTAATTACACTTTAATCCCTATATTCAACTACAATTTTCATTCAAGTACACTACAAACAAATCAAAACCCCCAAATTTTTCCAAAATCAAGACCCACAAATCAAAATCCTTCTAACAAAATCAACATCATCAACAACCAATTTCTTCGTACCCTAAGGAATCAAAATTCAAAATTAAGGAATTCAATTTCTTCCTTAAATTTTTAAAATTTGGCATAATTGGTCCGAATTTGAAACAATTTTCCCAAAAAAAAATAAATAAAAAGAACCCACCCAAATCGACTGTTCTTCTTCTCCAATCACAGAATCGTTCTTCTTCTCCTTCTTCCCTCACTACCGTGGGATAGATCCTCAAATCAAGTTCAATGGCGTTCATAACCTCTTCGACGGCGACTCCGACGTCGGATTGAAGCGATTCAGGTCCCTCGCCATTTTGTTTCTCCGGTCGAGATCGCGCTACAACGCCGCCGAGAGGGAATCTGATCATGGCGGCGCAACGGCCAAGCATTCCGCCGGTCTGAGCAGGAGTAGGTCGGCGAGGTGGTTTTTGTCGATGTTCAAGCCACCGAAGAGCAATCGGAAGGGAGGAGCAGAACAGGATTCTGAGTGCGCGATGGTTGAGGATGAGAGCGGAAGCGTAAATAGAAAGTCGGCGATGATGATGAAGTCAAGGTCGGTGGCGGATTCCGGTGGCGGCGTCAGAGAATTGAGAGGGACGAAGAAGTGGAAGGGATGGTATCGAAGAAGGAGAGCCAATTTGCGTGGGTTTTTGGTCAAAATTATTTTAAATTTTAATTTATTCATTTTTTCTTACATTTTAGTCCTATTATAAAAAGAAAGGACCTTAATTCAAAAAATAAAACTTTTGGAGAATGTAAACCAATTTTTTCTTTAGGTTAATGAAAAAATTGGATGGAAATTAAAGAGGGACTAGCAGTGAAATTTGTTGGAAAATTGAGGGATCAAAATAAAAGTTTATTTTTTTCTTTTTTTCAACGGAAAAATGGACAAAAAACTTTCGAGGGACCAATTATGCCAAATTTTGGAAAATTGAGGAAGAAATTGAATTCCTTAGTTTTGAATTTTGATTCCTTAGGGTATGAAGAAATTGGTTGTTGATGATGTTGATTTTGTTGTTGAGAGGGTTTTTGATTTGTGGGGCTTGATTTTGGAAAAATTTGGGGGTTTTGATTTGTTTGTAGTGTACTTGAATGAAAATTGTAGTTGAATATAGGGATTTTTTGATAAATCATAGATGCTCATTTGTCTTTTGAGGTTCTAAGGACTATTTTGATAAAGATCATAAACTTTTGGGATTAAAGTGTAATTAAATCAGGACCTATTCAAAAGAAATCTTATGAAAAGGAGAAAAATCTATAATATTAGAATTCTAAAGACCCTTTTATAATTAATTCTTTATGTTTTGATCCCTTTTAGTAAAGGGAAAGGACTTAAACGCATAAGAGAAGACTTTTTGGGAGATTTTTGACATTTTAACTAACATTTGCCGTTAAATCCTAACAGAAAAAAACCTCAGGGTACCAAATCGCTAACGGAGTAAACCACGGGGTACCACAATGCAAAAATTTTTCTTTCAGGGTACCAAAGGGGAACCGCCCCTAACCACAGGGTACCAAATTGCAATTTACCCTAAAATATTTTAGAGATACTATATAAGATAAGTTAATTTTTTTTTATTTTTTTTTTAATTTATCATATTTAGAATTTAAAAATTATTTATATATGTATATACACACACATAAAAGGTAAAAGGATAACTTTCCTTCAGCAAAAAAAAAAGGTAACTTTCCATTTCTACAAGTTTAAACCAACCACCGTCTACAAAAAAATTATTAATATATCTTATATAGCATCTCTAAAATATTTTATTATAAGATATCAATATCTCACATATTTTTAGATTAGATTTTATTACATATATATCTATAGATACTACTATATTTGACAGATTTAATAATATATTCATTTGTAATAAAAAATACTTAAAATTTTGACAAGCATATAATTTGAATCAATTATTATTGTTTAAATATGCATAAATTTCAAAGTAAATATATATTTAATATTTTTTATTTCATAATATTTATTACATATTTATAAATATTATATAAAATGTTAATTAAATAATTTATTTAATATATAAATTAAATAATTATATTGTAAAAAAAAATTGGCTCCCCCCCTTCACCAATTCTAGCTTTGCCCCTGTCATTTTGGTACTAAAAATTAAGGGATTGAATTGTGTATGGTTTGGACTAAATTGTATATTTTATATTATTTCTCCTTTTCAATATATATATATATATATATATTATTTTGACTCTACAAAAATATTACCAATATAACCAAAATAAATAACGGAAAGATTATTAGTATACCGAAATTATATATATTTTGACGACTCAAATACAGAGTTGCTGAATTTGTATAACTCTAGTAAAAAAATAAATTTTGTTTAATTAGATTAATATAAATCATATAATATATATATATATAATGATATACATGAGAGAGAGGTGAGTGAAAAAAAATTAGTAAGAAATGATAGATGGAAAGAGAAAATTATAAGTGTAATAAATTAGGATATGTCAAATTACTATTTTGTCTAATGATTTTTTTATATTTATATTATAGTATAGGCAATGATAAATGTATGAGTAGGGGTACGTTAGTAATTATATAAGAGAATGAAATGATGTTGTAAATAAAATTATGTTATGAATAAAATGGTAATAATTTTTTGACACACAAATAGTCATTTGCAATACTATTCATCCAATTCTAAAATAAAATGAGACATGAATGATGTTTAGGACAATTTACCCAAAAAGGTCGAGAAGGGTCTGTTTGGGAAATCATCCTAAACATCATACAATCTCATTTCATTCAAGAACTCAATGAACAGTGCAAATAACTATTTGTGTGTAAAAGAATATTATTATTTCATTCTCAACATCATTTCATTTACAACATCTCATTTAGTTCACTTTTACAATTACTAACATACTCCTACTCATACACCTATAAATATCTATACTCTAATACAAATATAAAAAAACTATTAGGAAAAATAGTAATTTTATACACTCTCAATTATTACACTTATAACTTTCTTTCTTTATCTGTCATTTCTTACTAATTTCTTTTTCTTTTTCAGTCACACATCTCTCTTTGTCTCAGTCTCTCTCTCTTTCTATCACACACACACATAAATATATATTATTTTATACAAATTCAACAAGTCTATATTTGAGTTTTCAAAATATATAATTTTTGATGTATTAATAATCCTTCCTTTATTATTTTGGTTATATTGGTAATATTTGTTGTAGTGTCAAAATGAATATATATATATATATATATTTGAAAAAGAGAAGTAATATAAAATATACAATTCAACTTAAAAAATATACAATTCAATATCTTAATTTTTAAAGCAAAATGACTATTTGACCTAAGAAATTTTACATAATTAATTTTCATTACTTAGAGATAAATTGTTTGACCCATGAATTTGTAATATTATTGGTTAAAAGTTCATTTTGGTCCTAAATGTATGCCCTGATGTTCATTTTGGTCCATTATGTTTCAAAATGTTCAAATTGGTCCTAAATATTGGTGAAATGTTTCATTTTGATCCCAAACTATTGAATATGGCTCATTTCAAGTTCATACGCGGCGAGTTTAGGACTACGTATTGTTCTCAAAGAGTACTTTCTCTATTCAGTTGGAGTCGCTAGCAAACGAGGTCAAATCGGTTATAAAAGTAGACCACTCGTTTTAGTCTTCAAACTATGGGATTAGTTTAATTTGGATCGTAAAACTATTTTTGGTTTTGTTTTTTTTTCTCAAACTATTTTTTATTCTACTTTTGTGTCCAAAATCATCTGGCTTCAATCTTCCTATATTTTTTTTTGAGTATAATATACAATGCTATCCCTAAATTTTTTTAGGTACACTTGATCGAGCCATTTTTTGCGATATTTTCTTAAGGCATTTCGTCGTATTTTATTATGTTTATTGGACTTAATTGCTTGATTTTGCCTTAGAATGTAATAATTTGGTTATGTAATTTGGGCTAAAATGTGTAGTTTTGTCATATTTTATGTTAATATATTTTTATCTTATGACTTTGAGACATTACACACCCTTGTGAAGTGTTTTTATGATAGATTTTGAGCAAACATCACAAGGGAAGGACCAAAATGGAAGAAAACAATCAAAATTTGGGGTAAAATATGCAAAAACAGCTCCTGTGGTGCACTAAAGCATCATGTGGCGCATAAAAACAATGTTGTGGCGCACGAATAGTGATCTCGTGGCGCATTGACGTGATCTTATTGTGGGCATAACTATGAAGCATGGACACTGACTGACACGGGACACGACACGGACACGGACACAGCGACACATCAAACTCTCAAAATTACGCGACACGACACGGCATATATTTATATATATAAATAATTAAATATTCATAATTTTTAATAAAAAAATTTAAAATTACAATTTTTATTCATAATATATGTCATATCTATTATTATTTTCTCTTGCCTATCATGTTAAAGTTACAAAAAATTAATTTATATTCTAAAATTTATGAATATGTGTCATGTCGGTGTTATACGAGTGTCGGACACTGACACGTGTCTGACACGGCGACACGCCTTCAAAATGAAGTGTCCATGCTTCCTAGGGACATAATGTAAGCAATGGCGCGCAAAAGTTAGGTCATGACCTAACATGCGCCAGAGCCTACACCATAGAAGTTGATGAACCAGGATTTGGCCGGGGGTCGTTTCCCGGTTCGCTGCAAGATTTTCCTGCAAGACAATGAACCACAGGGGGGTTCCCCTGTGATTCACCTCCGAAGCTTAAGTTAGTAAGAGTATGAGCTAGCATGAGTAGCGTGTGAGTAATGAGTTACGTACCTTTCATAGGGTTACCACCTTGTATTTATAGGCTTATTGAGGAGAGTCCCCAACAAACCAACTTCCTTGATTGTAGAAGAGATATTTTGAGTGATATGGGAGGTGAATCATTGGGCCAAGGGCCTCTTCTGCCAATTGGGCCTCCTAATTATTGGGCCTATTATCACTAGTCCCAACAAAAGAAGTGAAGCTCTGTCCCCATGAGATGTGTCCCCACGAGTGGATGACAGATACAACGTTTTCCGTTGGTTTGTTTTGAGGCGCTTTGTCCTTCCATTTCTGGTGCTTGGGCGTTTATCCTGATCAGGATTGATTCAGGATGTGCTTTGCACTGCCTGTGCATCTTTGTTGCTTGGGCGCTCACGCGCTTTGATCTCCTTAGCGGCGTCGTGCTATTTGGGCGTTCTTGCCTGCCAAAAGGCTTCCTTGGCCCGATTATGCATTTGCCATGAACTTTGTCATTTGGACATAGTCAGATATTTGGGCTATTACCATTAGCCCCTTCGAAAGAAGTGAGATTGTGTCCCCACGAGGGGAGTCCCGCTTAACGACGTGGTCGTTCGCTCATAATTTCCTGATGGCGCCATTGGCGTCCTCGTTCCGTTTGGAGATTTTCATGTTCATAGCCTCATGGCTTACGACGTCCATGATTTTGGCGCGCTCGCTGGGGAGGTTTGAGACTTAGATTCTCCTGAAGACCTTGGCGGTCTTTGTGTTAGGTTGCCATGCTTTCCATGAAGTCGCTGTGACTTAATTATGAGGGCGATGGCCCGTAGCCGTGGGTAAGGACGCCATGCCTTCCACGAGGGTTCTGCGACCCAAAGTTGATGTTTGATACATGCGCATGTTTTTGTGGCTAGCCTCCCAAGGGATGATGTCCGCATGGGGTGTGGGTGCCATTTTTTAAGATATTTGGGCGCTGGTGCCCCTAACATGTTTGTTATTAACTTATGCTTGGTTTACTTTGATTTTCCCCACGTTGCAACGCATTTTTAACTTGCATTTTCGCAATTCGATCGCTATGTTTGTTTGCACACTAAGGTGCTGCCTCGCGATGGGCACGCTTCGAGCGTTTTGCGTATCATACGCTAAGTTTTGACTAGTCAACCAAGGGAGGGACGGTCTGCATGGTAGTGAGTGTCATACTCACAAGGCTCCTTCGAGGGCCTTTTCGCTGCTGTGCCGAGGGCGTCCCCTCGAGCAGCGCTGACTTCATTAACGGTTGAAGGAAAGAAAGTAGATTTCATTGATATAAAATCTTAGTACAATTGGCGCCAAGGGCTTGTTTTGTCTTGTAATTGTAGAGTTGCGCCTAATTAGGCTCCGATTGTGGACTGGTGTGTGTCAGGCACCTGAGGAGGCGTGACTTTTGTTTTCCTTAAGGCGGATGCGAATGTTGTTTGGATCGAATTTGTCTGAGGCTTTGTCGCCGATTTTGGCTAGACATCTGTCTAATATAATCTCAGTATAAACTGTTAGTTTAATGATAAATGAATCCAGCAAAAGAATTGAGAATAATAATTAATGCTTGCAGCAAAACTTTTTACAATATTATTTATTTAGAGTATACCACTCTTCTCCTTTCCATGAAGTGCTCCAAGTTGGGAGGCTTTTTTGCCCCACGCTATTGAATTTCTGTAAAGTTCAAAACGCAAAAATCATCAAATGAATTTAATTGCTCAGTCATTTTTATGGTGACGCCCATATCCATAGCGACGCCTCGCGCACTGTGGCGCTTATGCTTACGACAACGCCCACACTTACGGTGACGCCGGTGTAAGGATTCCCAAGTGCTAAGAAGTGCCTGAGTTCTTAAATAAAGAAGCTGATGAGTCATTACATAATATTAATGCCAAGACAGTGTTTATCAGCATTTATGAGAAAGACTAAAACAATATTGTTTAGCTATGCCTTGCCTTTTGAAAAATAGTACTAAAACCAAGCATTCGATGCGTATTATGATTGCGTCTAGATTCGTAATTGAAATATATAATATTTTGACATTTTCGACATGCGAATAAAGTGTTCGTGACATTCGTGAATAGTCACAGCTTCCCAAAAAACCATTAGCAAAAATGACAATTTTGGTTTTAAAATCCAAGACATGTTTTACAGGTGCAATAATAGCAATTATGTAAACAGCATCAAACTCTGCGATGTTCAGTTATCGCATTAATCCTCTATGCTTAAAGGAGTTTTCAAATGCAATTTCTATGTCAATAGATACAAGATTTGGATGATTAGAAAATCGTAGATAAGCAAATTGGAGTGAAAGCTGAATTTTAAACACAACGTATATGAATTACATTGTTTGGGACCTGCAAGCGACGTAAATGTTCTCCAACCAAGAGAGTGAGTAAAACATATAAATGCGTATGTATGAATGTATAAGGGCGTTCATGCACCATATGCCAGGAAAATAAATGCACATAAGATTGACATATGTGGAATTCTACAAACGCATGTTTTTGGTTTTAAGTGACAAGAATAGTCATCCATCTCAATGCAAAACTCACGGGCAAGAAAGGGACTAAACTGCAAAGTAAAAAAGTTATCGTAACTTATGTTAAAAGTGATTGTAGGCATGAAAGAAAGGTATGTATGAGTCTAAAAGACATGCATAGTCATTACAGAACTGACAGAGGGCCAAAAAATGTGAGTGTAATATAGGACTTTGATAGCGATCCCACCTTCCAGTACCCATTTTTGAAATTTTGGGATTAATTAGTGAACAGTCAGATGTACCAATTTTGTGTAGATAGTCATATACACAGTGCATAGCCATACGATTGGAATTTAAAAATCAACAGGCTCCTTGAAATAAGGCTGGGCAAATAGGTAAGCAATTAAGCATGCATGTAGTCAAGCTACACAAACAACAAATTGGACTTTGCATAAAGAAAGCAATAGACTTGGTCTCACAATAGCGCACTTAAACACAAGTTGCAAGATATCATTTTTGCCATAGAGTAAACATGTCATGTGTATTCAATGTAATAGCAAAATAAAAGAAGCTGATTTGAGTCACAATATCATATGGAGCCAACAATTCATTTGCATCCAAGTCAACTAAAGTATGTGGCATTGAAATTTTATTTCATATATTTTTTGAATCTCTCTATTTAGTCCCTACGAAGTGTCAACTTGTGGGTATCCAAACACAAAGTGCAACTATACTAAGAGCATATACGGTTGAAACTGAAAAAATCAACAGGCTTTTGAAGCTGGATTTTAAATAACAGAGAGCAAATGGGCAAGCATGCATATCACTTTATCAAAGTTTCTCACAGGCATTTTGTCAAACACCTGGTAGGCATTCTACTTTCTCAGCACTTTCAAGTCTAAGTAAGACATATAAATACCCAAAATTTATCAAACAAGCTCCAAGAAAGTGTGAGGGTATCATGCTCAAAGTGGAATCAGAATAATAGCATAAGCGAATTTGTGATCAGGGGAAGTGAATTTGGGGTCATCATATTATGTAAAATAATAGCAAGATCATATCCTTCCAAATAATAGCAAAAGCCAGCCAAAAATCAATCAAGATCAGCATTAATAGATAGAAAAGGGCAGAGATTACTTTTGATGAGTGGAATGCTCGCCGCCTGTTCTCAACGTGAACTGTCGGGTTTCAAAAGAAACCGGGTTGTGCCATAGTCATCTCCGGCAATGGCGACGGCGTCTGCCGCGTTCGGAGGCGGAAAAAGGACCGGTGGCGGCATCGGTGGCGGAAGAATCAGAGGAAAAACCTCCGTGAAATCGAAGCTCTGTGCAGCGTCCCGTGCGGCGTTTTTGCAGCGTTTCTCCAGAGCTGACCGGCGACGGAGTCTGCGGCATCCGGCGGCGAGGGGACGGTGACGGCGATGGCGAGGTTTTTGAGTCACGACGGCGACGGCGATCTGCGTCGATCTGCGACGGCGAGGGATTTTGACTCACCAGAATCCTGCGTTTTTGCGTTTGTGCCTGGGTTTTTCATCTCCAGAATCCTGCGTTTTTCTTGAAGCTGACCGGCGACGGAGTTGGCGGTGCTTGGTGGCGGCAGCGGCGGCAGATGAATCAGATAAACAGCTCTGCCGAATCGACGCTGGTGTCGTGATCTTGTGCGGCGTTTTCTGCAAATTTTTCAAAGCCAGGGCTTTAGCTCCAGATCCGACCGGCGGCGGAGACAGGACCGGCGGCGGCGACGGAACGGATGTGCTCGGCGCTGAACTGACGGCGTCCCAGTATCCGTGTCTCTGGCGCTGAACTGTGCGCTTGTTTGTGCGGCTTTTCTGGGTTTCCCTGCGAAAAATCCCATCTGCACTTTTTTTTTTGGTTAATAAATAATAATAACAAACTTGATAATTATAATAATAATAATAATAATGATGTTAGATAAATTCATAGCAAAGGCCAGAGTTATTATTTACTCCCTGGATCGAATAATTTCTTCATCTTTTCCCTGCTCAATAATTTTTAGAGGAACAAAGCTTTTGATTTGTTCCCCACAGACGGCGCCAGTGATGAACCAGGATTTGGCCGGGGGTCGTTTCCCGGTTCGCTGCAAGATTTTCCTGCAAGACAATGAACCACAGGGGGTTCCCCTGTGATTCACCTCCGAAGCTTAAGTTAGTAAGAGTATGAGCTAGCATGAGTAGCGTGTGAGTAATGAGTTACGTACCTTTCATAGGGTTACCACCTTGTATTTATAGGCTTATTGAGGAGAGTCCCCAACAAACCAACTTCCTTGATTGTAGAAGAGATATTTTGAGTGATATGGGAGGTGAATCATTGGGCCAAGGGCCTCTTCTGCCAATTGGGCCTCCTAATTATTGGGCCTATTATCACCATCTAGAGACATTGTTATATTAAAAATCTTTATTTTGATCTTCATATATAAACTAATTCTTGAGTTAGACATTATTATAAATTGCTATTTATCTTTTGGCCCTCTCCCTTTGATAACTTATTGAATTAATTTCTGGGTAAATTGTTTTTTTTAAGGGTATTTAGATTGGTGGGAATTGTAAAAAAAAAAAGGCACAAAACGAAAAATAATGAAAAAGATTAATTTGTTTTTTCCTTTCACTATTTGAAATAAAATGAAAAAATTCTAATTGCAATGAGTTAAAATAAAGTTTTGAAGGACAAATACTAATTAATTTAAAAAAACCAAGAATCAAATTATTAATTCATTCAAAGAAAAGAAAGAAAACACAAGATATATCTCAACCCCAATGGTACTAAACAGTATGAAATAGCTTATTCATTACCTGACCTTTCCTTTTCCCCCCTAAATCAGTTTGTTTGCTATAACATAATATACAACTATATCCATAAACGTTACATTAAAGAATTTAGCAAGGATATATGTATAATATCAACTAGCAAGAATAAGCTCCAAATATACAAAAGAATACCAGAACAAATCAAGTTCTGAGTTGTAGTAACAACAATGTTACAGAGAAATTTGCCAATTGTAGATTTTCAAGTCGAAATGATTTTTCTCATTTTCAAGCCTGTGTCTCAGTTCTTGGGCACACTTTGCATCTTTGGCTAGTAACAGACCAAAGCCTCCTCCACCAGCACCAACCAGCTTGTAGCCACAGCAATAGGGGCTAGCGAAGGAAAATAGCCTATCGACAGACTCGTTGCTACAGAAAGGGTCGAGTTCTTGATGTAATCTCCAAGCTTCCAACATTATCTCACCAAGCTCGTCTACATCACAGTTCATCAAGGCTTCTCTCCCCATCTTAGCCAGTTCCACAAGGCGCTTGATACTGGAAACAAGAAGGTTGTCGCGACGAAGATATCTGATTACCACCTTTTGCAGCACCTTGTGTGCAAGTCGAACCTAAGAAAGATTGAAGGTATAACTATAACTAAATTCAAGATAATTTTTAATATTGTCCCAAGCTAGGAAACATGACACTGACACGTCAAATTTTTAAAATTATATAACACGGCACAGTATATATTTATATATATAAATAATTAAAAATTCATAAATTTTGATAAAAACTCTAAAAATTATAATATTTATTCAAAATATCTTATATTATATGGCTCCACCCCTTTCTGGTCGTCCATGTTTAAAACTATAGTCTATGAAATTAAAAATAAGAGAAAATTTACTATTTGGTCTCTCTTTCTTTACTAAGTTAACAATTTAGTCTCTTATTTATTTTACATACATATTTGAGTGCCCTACACGCAAAGCCCCTAGTATGTTATATGTGTCATTATTTTTTATTGTTTATCATGTTAAAGTCACAAAAAATTGATTTTATATTCTGAATCTTATGAATATGTGGCGTGTTGGTGTCGTACGGGTGTTGGAGAAGTGTTCATGCTTCATAGGTCCCAAGTTACTAAATATTTGTTAGCCACAAGAAGTTGAGCCATAACTATAAGGTTCATAATTGTAGCACTAGGAAAATGGAATTGTGTACTATCTGATTTGGGTTTTCTAGTTTTTGTGTTTGTGAATCTCTACTAAAACAAATGCACAGTTTCATTTACAAGTAATTCTAACTTTCTCTACTGTACAACTATATTGCATTGGAATCATTCTACCATAATATCAATTGAAAATAAAAATGAAAACTTCACCCAAAGATTGCTAATTAAATGAAGAGTAAATTAATAACTTGATCCCTCAAATATGATAAATATCTCAATTTAGCCCCTGAAAGAAACAACTATAAGATTTTATCCCTAAAAGATGCAATTACAATCAATTTAGTCCTTTTACCAAAAAAATTAATTAAAATTTAACAAGGAATATATGATGGGCCACCAGTGGTTCATATGATCTTACCTACAAAAGGAGGGGGAAAGGAGGAAAAGAACATGCCAATATAGCAGAGAAGAGGAATGTTGAGCCTGGAAACAATACTCAAGAGCCCAAAAACCAAGCGAATGATGTTGAGAAAGAGAGAATAGTACAGAACATTGGTGACATGGCATAACCGTTCTGTACAGATCAGGTGGTGCGCATGGCAGCAGCTAGAGGATATTTGTGTAAAGTCTTTTGGCGGGAGAAGGTAGGAAATGAATAGGGTTTTGGTGGAGAGAGTTTTCTTTTATTATAAGTTTAATAAAGTTCAAAACATCAAATTTGTCATTAAATTTTGATTGGTATCCTTAACAAAAGGATCAAATTGATTATAACTATATCTTTCAGGGACTAAGCCGAATAATTGCATCTTTCAGGAACTAAATTGAGAAATCTACAAATCTTTCAGGAACCAAATCATTAATTTACTCTTCAATGAAAAAATATCAAAATGTTACTTGCTTTTACAACTGAATAAGACAAATAACCCCTAAAACAAGCATCTCCATAAAAATTTGTGTGCATGATTATAAAATAAGCATTTGTACCATAAACTAATACTTACTTGACCAGTAAATACCACAAGCAGTCGATGCTGCAGCTCTGAAATCAACTGCGGTGAGGCCAACAGGGGGATGACTTGAAGCCGCAACGGAATTCCAGGAAAGCTTGAAGTACACTTAATCCCAGGGTACAAACCCCCGATTTGATCCTGCCAGCCACCTCCTGTCCCCATCAGTTGTTCCAACACCAAAACAAGCCTAGCAACATTCTCGGTGCTCTCATCCCCATCAATTATCTGAAGTAGCCCTTTCACAACTGCAGCAGCTAAGATGCTAGAAGTACCCAATCCACTACCACGGGGAACATTGGCCCATGTCTTGATTTGCAAGCCCACATCTACAAAAATCTTATCGTGAACAATGCCAGTCACAAGTAATGCAGATTTCACCAGCCGAAATGAATCATCTCTGTCAAATGGTGCAGAAATAGATGCCAAGTCTTCTATGTATAACTGGTTCTCAGCATCATCAACAATTAGTACCCCTTTTGTCTTAGTGGTCTCTATGGTGGTGCCAATTGGAAGTGAACCTTCCAAGCTTATTGCCATATTCAGAACACATCCAGCACGCTCTATGCTCCATGGGGGGGTATCACTCCAACCACCAACAAAATCGACACGAACTGGTAATTCCACTTGTACTTTTCTAGGGTGGAAAGACTGACGAGCACATCCATCATGATAGTTATTCTGGTGTTCCAGACACGAGGCAGTGCCAGAAGACTCTGATAGATGTTCTACCAAAACCGAAAAAGCTCATTAACTTCTGAACCTTTAAAGATCAAGAGGTACTAAAAAAAATTTCAATTTATATGAAAATCAAGAGGTACCATATGCAAGCATCATCAGAAGATTGGAAATAGAAGTCCCAAACATTACTGTGTTAAATGGTAACATCTTGTACTATATTTTATGGATTTTGGGATTTCTAGTCGTCTCTCAAAATCATATTTTATAGTTTTTAACTTTCCATTAGTCTTTTAAAATATTTCTTTTCTGAAAAAACAAGCAACTTCGCTATTTCCAACTATTCATTATTTCACAACTTCCACCATCATAACTTTTTATTTTTAACAATAAAAAAAATTAATAAATTGGTTGGCCAAAAAAAAAAATAATAATAAATTCTAATAACTTTGTCCTCTATCATTATCAACTTCCTACCTTCTTAGTAACTTGCTCAAAAAAATTAAAAAAACAAAAACAAAATTCTGCAAAATAACAAAAATTTCCTTCATTTGTAAATCTTTCTAAAATAATATTTACATGCTCTAAAGCCACTAGTATTCCAACAAGGCTTAGGAGTTAGGGAAAATAAGGTAATTATGATCAAACTGGTTTAAGCTTAAAAAGAGATTACCATAGAAGAGAAAATGCACCGCATATCATGCTATAAAAGATAAAAGAAAATCATCCCCTGCCCTTGGAATTATTTATGTTTTCAAAGACTCCCAGACATGATCTAACCATGCTTTTCCCATAGAGATTTGTCAGAGCTTAACCTAAATTTTCAGCAAAATTGCTAAAATGATACATGGGCATACTTTCTTTGCTTTTCTTTTGAAATATATATATAACCAATATAGAAAACATTATCTAGAGCCAAAGTTGAGCAAGCACACTTATCTGAATCATTAAATGTATATGACATCTGGAGCCAAGATAAAAGCTAGTACTGAGTACCTTTGAATCCATATCTTACTGCTGAAGCAGTTTCATCAGCTACAGCAGCCCAAACTTTATGCTCCAACTTGTCTGCTGTCAGTTCATCATGGCATGCTCGAAGAAGATCAACTTGCACCTGGTATGCCCGGCTTTTGGGAAGTATATTAGCATTCAGCTCCTGAACTGTTGGACACATAGCCAGAAAATCCTTACATATTTCAACACCTGAAACCTCCTTTTGAAGAATCTCTTCACATAATTGAGACAAATTCCGCCCAAGCATTCCATAACTAATGCAAGCTTTTGCGATTCCTGCTGCAAGATCAGCTTGGTGATCACTAGAACCCATGCACATCCTTGAGAAATCAATCGATCTATGCAACTCTTCCAAACTGATTCGACGGGATGACTTCCATAAAGAAAGCATGCGCTCAGTTTTCTGATTGATTAAACCCATTAACCACATTGCAACCTTGAGCATCTCAACATAGGGAAGTATAGGGAATATTTTTGCATTCCATAAACACTTTTCATCAGAGCCTGTGGAGACCCATAAGTCACTTTCGTGAATACCTAAATCACACAAAACCTTCTTCCAGGGTTTCCCACAAAAGGTACCATCTCTAGAGAGTGAACTTTTTGGGTTATCATGAAGGCCACAATAAACCAGGACTCGTTCACTGCTTCCTACCAAGGGAACTTCCCAAAGACAATGGCGATCAGGAAGCATAAACTTAAATGAATTTTCTACTCTTGTATATTCATCTAGTGAGATGTTGACTCCAACGACAATACACAGGGAGCCGATTTGAATTCCACCAGAAATGGATGAATCATAAATCAAAGAATCTTCTCCAATTGAAATACCAGGTGCTATTTTACTAGAAAGAACAATAGCTGATGCTGTAATGTCAGATGCAGTGGTTGCTGGAATAGAACACAAGTGTCTTCGTCCAACGAGTTCTGAACCAACCCCACTTAGATGGTCTAAAACTTCACTTGAGGTTCCAAAATGCAAAAACAACAAATCATCTGCAGTGGATTAATATGATAATTACAATATGAAAGAATCAAGTTATAAACAGATAGATATCAGGACTTAAAGCGATGTACAATTGCTATGGGGTTTGAGTGACATACAAGCACAGTAGGTGAACATCTTATGCTTTCCTAATTTGCCAACTAATTCTTCACCCAGAGGACGCTTTCTTAACCACTCATGCTTTGCAGGTACCCATGCAGCAACTACATCTTCATATAAACTCATCTGCACAACATAAAGAAATGTTCAAAGATTGAATGCCTTAATTGCTACATGATGCTATAAAAGCTTTGAGTGGTTAACTACGTAAGTATATTAAATTGTTCCCATTGATTGTATTGTAACTTACAAGTTATAAGAGGAACTGCTACAGAGAAAGATTATCAAGTGATCAAGTCAGGGAAAAACAAAAATGGGATAACCGTTCAGTCGGTATGCACAAGAAAATGAAAGAAATGAAAACATATAACCGAAAAGAAAACTTTGGTTAAGTTGAAAATAAAATCTTTTATTACATGGCAGATGCATGATATCAAACCAAAATAGCTGCACTAAGACTAAGCTGAGTCAACAGTACCTAGAGAAAGTAAATTTTGTTGAAGGGATTCTCGAAAACGCCTTTGCATACTATTCATTTTACTAATGTTTCACAAAGTATAATGTCTGCCAATGCCCAGAGCAGATTAGACATAGATATAAATCGCCACAGAACATAAAAAAAAAACCTTGTAGTATTCTCAATAATTAAGACTTCAGCGTATATAATGCTAACATCGGGCAGCATACCTCTTTTCTGCTCTTTATGAGCCCTGTAATCAGTTGCTGGCAGGAACATGCAAGTGTAACAAGGTCCAACCATGCCTTGCCTTTAACTGCTATTATTCCAGTGTCAAGAAGTGTTCTACCATCATCTAGAACTGCTTTACTTTTAAATAGCTCCTCTAGAGTAGGTTTCTGTAGGAGATTATCAACTAAACTGACTGAAAAAGTCTGAGCTGGCGTTTCAGTTTGTGCTGCAACAATTACGCCATGGTTTGAAGCAACATCAAGGGTGATTGGAACAGTGATAATGCAAGAAGTGTCCTCTGGAATAGTCATCATGGATGCATCAAAACATGGAAGAACATCACCAGTCATGGTTAATAATCCACCTGCAGAAATTGAAAGTATTTTGTATGCATTGGCAATTGTTAGACAAAGTCAGCAAACCACCGGTGACTGATAATAATGATATTCATTGAATAACAAGTTGATCTGTTCCTGACATGAAATTAATACAAATTGATTAAATAGACACTGGACATGCATATAAGGATGCTGGATGCAGAAAAGAATAGTGGTGGCAGAAATTAACAGTGGTAGAAGTTGCGATTGAACATGGAAGCCTTGTAGTGGGAGCCATGGCAGGTATATAAAATGGATAATTCTGTCAAAACAGTTCAAATATTCTAGAGTGAATCCAAATCACTTGAATGTATAGATGAAAAGAAACCTTCATTTCCAAAGGCCTGTCTAGCACAAGAAGCAATGGCAAGGATATGGTCGAAAAGCAGTGGAACTGGCCCATCAGGGTCATCCGCAGCCAAATATGGAAGGGGCAAGAAAACCTTTCCCATTGGATTTGCCCATGGCACTCTTTTAGAATCACCTCCAGCATGAAGCAGTAGTACATGCCTTTTTCCTATAAAGTTCACTATTGGCAGAAGAGAATCCCCATGTAGCGCAACAGATGCAGCACCATTGTTATTTCTAGTTGCTACCTGTTCATCATACATCACTCATTATGCGTTACAACCGAGATACTTAATATTCTAAGAGTAAAGCAACCCAAAACATTTCACACTAAAAAATTGTGAAAAGAATACTAAGTAGCTTTCATAAACAAATGCCACAAGCACTGAAATAGACACAAAGATCATGTCAGAGCCATGTACAATATTTGATTCACCTCTGCAGTTTTGTACCTGGAAGAATCATTAATAACAAAAGAGGGCAGTTTCACATCTGTCGCTAATGCAATGCCTTTTAGCCAGAATCTAACCGTTGGAATAAATCTGAGTTTAACAAGCATCTTAAATTTTGTTTGTATAGTAGTACTATTAGTCCCAACCTAGCAAGCACGAACACTTCATTTTAAGGGAGTGTCAGACACAGTTAACACAATACCGCACATGCTCAACACATGTCCATAAGCATCAAAATTTAAAATTATTATTGTGTGGCCCTGACACGGCAAAAAATAGACAAAATTGATAAATGTTGTGATT
Organism: Chamaecrista fasciculata; assembly: GCA_003254925.1. Taxonomy (NCBI): domain Eukaryota; kingdom Viridiplantae; phylum Streptophyta; class Magnoliopsida; order Fabales; family Fabaceae; genus Chamaecrista; species Chamaecrista fasciculata. Next base: position 147,661 of record QANZ01023658.1, read on the forward strand.
TTGTAAGTTTTTATCAAGATTTATAGATCTTTGATCGTTTCTTCTGTTCTTGTCTACTACTAGAATTACAATATACAGACCAGATTCCACCAACTGTGCCACACAGCAATGCAACAAACAAATCTTTTGAACCATAGAACTTGCCAATTCAGAACACTCAGAACAATTAGCAATGCAATGAAATTCAACAGCTGTTCATACATTAGACTACCTCTGGAATAATAAAGCACGCCATAATGCAGTAGTCAATCGAAAAACAATTCATCAACATCTCCTTAGGTTTTAGGAGTTACGACCTTACAAAACATCAACCCCATCATTCATTCTTCAGAACATGAAATAGGTATTTGATGTGCCACAAAACTATTTCAGTATTGCTCAAAAACATAAAATCAGCATTAATCAATCTTTAACTCTCGTACCTCTGAACCAAGATCCACCCCAAGGCTCTGGTAATGGCTTGCAAGTGCATAAATGGCATTGAGTGTTGCGGCTCCAGACCCGATTCGCTGGCCATCCGGGTCAGGAACAGCGAGAGTGACCGTGGATTCGGCGATCCGACCCATTCGTTTTGCCCGATTGAGTTGCCAATTGTACAGTTCGGCTTGCTCTGGACTCGCCGCTGTTAGCACAATTGCGTCCCAAGTCGGAACCCTAGATGGATGCCGAACGGACAATCTTAAATGATACCATGATTTCCGGAGAATCGAAGCCAAATTAGCCTTCTGCTTGGTCCTCAGAGACCTAGTTCCTCTCATCGTCGTAGTCTCCATGTTGATGATGAAGTTTCTCGAGAAAACGTCGGAAAATTTGGGAAAGATCTGGTTTTCTTCCTTACGGGATCAGCAGAGAGTGAAGTAGTAGTAGTAGGAACTAGAGAAAACAGTACAGTCATTTGAGTAGGACCAGGGAAGAAGAAGAAGAGAAGAAGATGTGCGTAATTTGGTTGTCTGAATCTGAATAACTACCAATTCTGGTTTTTACCTTTTTCTTCTAGGAAAGGTTAAATTCACAATTTGATCCCTAAAAGATCACAGAACTGATAATTTAATCCCTCCTAGATTAAAATACACATTTAGTTTTTAAAAGATAAAACAATATATTTTTAGTTATTGAAAGATTGAAATGATGTATTATTTAATTAGTCTATAAAAAGAACTAATTATTAATTAATATATTGTTTTGAATTTTCACAAACTAAATTGTATATTTTAAATTTAACTCGAAAATTAGTCCATAAAAAGATATATTATTTAGATATCGAATTGTGAGCTCGATAATTTTTGAGAGATCAAATTGTTAATTTACTAATTTCATTTTCTAGAGAAAATTTAACTGACTGAGGTGATAACCAACTACACCACGAGGATGGATTCGTTAAAATTAGTTTTAGGTGAAGTTCGTAAAATTATTAATTTACTCAATAAAATAATGCTACAATAGGAAAATTAATAAAAATGTGAGAATAAATTACACTAATTAATTTAAAAACTTTAATATATTATAAGAATTAGGAAATAGTCAGAATTTATGAATTTACCCCGTGTATGTGTTTATGAGATATATATATATATATATATATATATATATATATACTGTATGAAGCTAAAAATAAACTCCAAAGCTATGAGCATGCCAAATTGGATAGCGTTCAGCCAATGGGTGTCTTCTATTCGTTCATTTCATCGAAAATTATTATCCAGGTTACTCTCTCAGTCTCAAAATATTTGTTTTAATATTTGTTTTATTGAAGGATTTTTTTTATTTTAAAATATCTGATATTTTATAAAATCAAGAGAACATTAATTATTTTTATCATTTTATCCCGATTAAAAGTCAAAATTATTGAATTAGTGAAAATAACTAGTAGTAATTTAATGAGGACAATTTAGTCTTTTAATCTCATATCTATATATCTATATATCTATATAAAGCAGAACAACTTTCAACCAGAAGCTGCCATTTGGACTCTAATTTTTTTTGGTCACTGCTTTGCTCAATTAATGATTTCAACTAATTTCCAACCTAAACTTCAACCAATAGATATCACTCAGCCTAATCTTTCAACCAATAGAATTCATTTTTGTCTATTCATCCCACTTTCTCTCTCCCTATCGAGGACGTTTTTTTTTTTTTTGCTTTGCCATCCTTTTTTATGGTCACTATATTGCTCAATTAATGTTTTCAACTAATTTCCAACTTAAACTTCATCCAATAGATATCACTCAACATAATCTTCCAACCAATAGAAAATATTTTTACCTATTCATCTCACATTCTCTCTCCCTATTGAGCCCGTTTTTTTTTGTTTTGCCATTCTCTCTCTTTCCTTATAGCCACCAAAACAACCAATAGTCATATTTTTTTTGTTACAAATCTACCCTTTTGCTATCCCTTTTTAGCTCTATATAAATAGATCATTATGGTGACAAAATTATCATGCTTCTCCAATATTCATATATCCACAAAAGCTATTTGTTCTGAATGGTGAGAGATGTCTCTATTTTTTCTCTGCTATTCATATATATTGCTGCTTCTTTTGTGTTATTTATATCATGTTCTATATAAAGCATCATGTACTAATCTGCATTTTTTTTTGGTTCAAACCTGTTTTTCCTCTTCACTTACCAAATCTGTTTGTGCTTATTCATAATCTGTATTTTTTGCAAGTAGATAAAGGTAATTTTTGGCCACATGCTATATATTTTTTTCATTATTTTTTCTGTCGATTTTAATATATTGGTTCCTGTTTTTCCTCTTCATTTACTAAATCTGTTTCTGATTTCTCTGCTTCATGAGAATATGCTTTCCAGTTTGAGATATCTTTTCAGCTACTTCAAAATGTCTCTCTGTGCTGGTGAAATGAGTTTCCTGGAGAGGGAATGAAGGATTAAAAGCTTCAACATATTGGTATTCATATTATAAATCTTTCTATTTATATGTTTTTCTTCTTTTGTTTTTTATGATTCATAATAATTTATTTATTATCTTTTGTTTATATATGTTGGTTGTAGAAAGCCCCTAAACAATCTGTCACAACCTCCAAATTTCTTAGGGGTAAAGTTCCAGCAGAAAAATCTTCTGAAGTTTTGGACTCTTCAAATCTAAAGCCATCAAAAAAGTTGAAGATATTGTAGCCTACATTACTTCAAGAATGTATCTTCATTTTTACTTTCTATGTATTTCCATGTAAAAGATCTTTTTGTACTTTGATTGAAATAGATATGATTCTGTTACATAATGCAGATCTTTTCTTTATATTTTCTTTTATCCCTCATTGTATTAAATTTCACAAGTATTTTCTTATGTATCTGGCAACCAGGTGAAACTGTAATCACATTATATCGTTTTTAATACAGCTTTTATTTTTATAACAGAAAGGAAGTAAATGTATTCATAGTTCAATACACCTTTTATTTTTGCTTGATTATAAAGAATCCGGTAATTGTTAATTCATAATGATGGATTTCATCTTTCAATCGTTGATGTTCAAATAAGAAGTTGGCATCATTTTTATGATTTTGAAATCAACAAAAAGCAATCATATCTTCAACCATTCGACAAGCATGTCATAATATACTTCTTAATATTTATTGTCAATTAAAGAAAAGAGTTTATAGCAAAGATATGATGCTAACCTTTAAAGGTCTCTATATTGGTCCATTGAATTTGTAGTATACCTGTGTCAATAATAAATAGTAAAGTCATTAGTTAGCAAAGATTCAATCTACATTTACTCTGATTTTGAAATCGTAAAAAATTTCGTAAATTGGTCTATCATAATTATGATTCTGGTCTTCCAATCTTTTCATTAACATTTAAACTAGATTTATTGATCAAGTATTATAATCACGCTTAATTTTGACTATTTATTATGATGCAAATTTCAATAATGGCTAAGTTCTTTTACCAACCTTTAAATGTAGTAGGAGATTTGAGACAGTTCACTATTGGTGAATATACTCTTCATATTCTCTCTGTCAATAAGATAAGTCAAGAATTTAATTAGGAATCATCAATGGTGTTATAAGTTAATAGAGCTGTGTTTTTGCTTTTTCTGGAATAGTTAACCTTCAATTTAAAATAAATGTCAGATAGTATATGCATTGTTATCTTGAGACTTATATTAAGTGTCAACTACATTCCACTCATATTAGTTAACCATTCTCTACAGAGTTTTTCTTAATTTTAACTCTTTGTTTCGCAAGGGTCAACGTTAACTCTGTTGCACTTCTCTCTACCCAGACTCAGGGACAACTCTACCAAATGCTATTGAAAGAGAGATTGAAACTTGCAAGAAGCATGCGTTTTGCAGTATGTTTCTCAGATCAACACATGAATCATTCGCCCAAAAGCTGTATCAGACATTCAAGAACCACAAAGGTTCAACAAGCCCAAATTGCCACATAGTGACTTCAAATATGCCATTATACTGATTATGTAAGTTAGGATAATCTTAATTTTTTTAATTCTAAAATAAGTTAATTGTAGAATTAGTTCCAAAAGGCTAGATGTAATCTTTTTAAAAGATTTTGGTAAATGCATACACCTAACAGATCACAATATCAGGTCATTTGCCAAACTGAATTGTTCCTAAATTTTTTTTCCTATTGCATTGTTTGGAAATACAAAACGTGTTTTTCTTATTCATCATTTATGTAAGTGCATTTTTCGAAGAACCTCTTTATTCAGTCTATATCTTAATGGGGAATATCAATATTATTTTGGGTACCTACATAGTTTTTTGGGTAAACTAAGCTTCATTACTTGTGTGGTTTTTCTCCATATATTTATAAATGTACTCAGTGTTTTTTACTTTCTATTGTATCATCTATACTTTTTGCTTATTGTTTAAATCATTGCTGAATTTCGCTTCTACTGTCAGATTTTGCAATATGGACCAAATATATGATGATGTAGAGGATTTACACCCCTTAACCAAGGATTGGGCAATAAAGGTAAGAATTGTTCACTTATGGAAGACTCCTGCAATTTTAATTTTTTCTGACGACTACAGTTTGGAAATGATTCTTTGTGATCATAAGGTAAATTTTAAATTCTTTCTGATCATTATGGTTATAAACAATGGAAATCACTACAGTTTTTGATATATCTATCTTAATTTTGTGCACTTTATTTCAGGGTGACTGTATTCATGCTGTTGTTAGTAAAAAGCTGTTAACTAATGTTAATTTCAATCTAGAGAGTGGCAAAGTGATTGTTCTGTCTAATTTCACGCTGGTATCAAACCTTGGAAGGTATAGGACATGCATGCATCTCTTCAAAATAAGGTTTAAAGTCAGTACAGTTGGTAAGATCATGGAAGATGACCCTAACATAAGTTCGTATGGATTCAACTTTGTAGCTTTTCCAGACATAACATCAAACACTCATGATGACAGTTTTTTAGTTGGTTAGTGAAATTATTTGTTCTTTCTACATAATTTGATTCTTTAAATTTTATTCATGTCTATTAACTAGACTGCCACTTTTAACAGATGTTATAGGTATGCTAACTTACAAAACAAAAGTCCATCAATACACTGAAGATGGAGAAGATAAAAGGAGTGTTGATGTTGAGCTTACTGATCTACAGTAATGATTAGTTATTTTATCTATCATCTAGATTTAAATTTGAATATATTGTATTTTTTTAAAAAACTATTTGTTACTTTGTCATAATTTAATTTCATTTTTTGCTAGGGCAAATAAGATTCAATGTATTCTGAGATATTCTTTTTGTGATATGCTTCAAGACTACTTAACAAAATCTGGAAGTAGACCTATTATTATTGTGCTTCAATGGGTGAAGATAAAGACTTTTGAAGGTTTTTAAGTCATATTATTCTAAATCCTTTGTATATACTTATCCTTTATAATAGATCTAATCTTTGTTTATGTATTTAGGATGTTCTGTAGTACGGAGGGTTTATAACATGCTTCTTTGTTCAAGAATGTTTATTAATCCGCATGTTCAGGATTGTCAGGATTTTATATTGAGGTATTTATAAATTCTTTTGTTTGTATTGTTTTTACTTTTGGCTGAGTATTTGTTGGACTTATTGTGGAAACGTTTTCAGGTTTTTTGACTTCCCTGTTAAAGACATTGTTTCAACCATTTCCAATGTGCAAATGAAATATCTAGATGATGAAGTTGAAGATGATATTCTGATGCTTACAGTTGCCAAAACTATTAGGGGCCTCCGTAAATATTTAACTGAGGTAATTTTTTTAAATCTTCAACTTTCTTTAATTCGGTTTTGCCATTTGGCGAAATGCCTACCTTGGAATAATTCACTAATGGTGAAGGTCATGTATTTCAGAAGTTTGGTTCTCCAGCATACTTTATTTAAGAAATTTATCAGATGGATCCTTATTGATTAGCTTTATTTATCTTTAACAGATTAAATCATGCGTGATTCTTGGGGTTGTTATTACTATTGACAGAAACAAAGGGTGGTGTTACAATTCGTGTAAAAGATGCAATAGGAAAGTTACTTTTGAGATGAATGGATTTTTCTGCTTAAATTGTGGTCAGGTTGTGTACTCTGTTGTGCCAAGGTATAGATTGGAAGTAAAAGTGTATGATGAGACAGGGTATGTTTTCTTTGTTCTGTTTGACCATGAAGTTAATGAACTCATAGGGTGCTCTGCTTCAGAATTAATTAACCAGTTAGTTGCTGTATGTACTACCTTTCATTAAACCTTCAATTCTGAATCTTCATTAGCTTTATTGATCATTTAACCTTTTTTTTTCTGATTGTTTCCAATTTTATGTTTTGTTGTTTTTTCAAGGAAAATGGAGTCATGGCTGATTTTCCTGATAGATTGAATGGGTTATTGGGAAAACAGTTGCTTTTCAAGCTGACAATTACTACTTCTTACAATCACCTTAAGACTGGTCCCAAGTATATTGTGATTGGGGTTTCTGATAATAAGAAATTGAAACAGAAGATCAGAACTTACAAAACTGACGATGAGGTAATTTTTTTTTTACATTATTTTGACTTTTATTTGTTTTTCTTATATATTATAGTGTCTGTTTACAGGATGAGTATTGGAGAAAGCATCATGCTGATGTTAAACACACTTTCAATGTTTTAGACCTTTTATTTGTTTTTACCTCATCACCATGTTATTGTAAATAATGGTCTTTTAATTTTTTCTATCATAATTTTGTTTTTAGGAAAATCCAGTGATTGATCTTGAGGACTCCAACGTTGGCTATTTATCTCCATTAAAAAACTTTGATGAAGATTTTGAGTACAACTTTTCTGATCAAAGTGTTGACACACTAAGTTCCTCTGTGGCGAAGAAATTGAAGTGTGTTAAAGATTGTTATAATGATGAATAAGGTTTACAATTTCTTTTGTTTTGTATAGTACTTTTGGGATGTTTTGTTATTTAGGTTTATGTTTTTTATTGTTTTATTGCTTTGACAATACTTTACTATGAGGTTCTGTTTATTTTATTAGTTTCATAATTTTTAAAAAACGTTATTTAGTTTTTCATATTTGTGCAAGTTTGTTATTTGCAAGATTTTAATCATTGTGATATCACTTTTCTTTTGATAAGCAATTTATATACATATGAATTATTTATAAACATTAGGGTTTTCTATTTATAGTTTTATAAGAGAAGTCATTATGATTAACAATAAATTTTTTTGCCTACACCAAGCGTAATTCATGAAGTTTACCTGATTGTACGTACATTTGAAATTCTTTTTACAGGTTATAATTCATTCAGTAATGCTCCCTTGATTTGGCAATATATCTGTCAACAACAAAATCATTTTAAAATATAAGAAAAGATACTTGAATTAACTTGGTGGAGAATCAACTTATCAATTAAGAAGTACACTATTGTTTTTGATTGGTGTTAAATCAATATAAAACAACATTTTGTATATTGTACAAAATCCTATCAACTAAAAGTCTATTTTCTTATAGAAGAAAATTTGAAGATTCTCAATTGTTTTCAAAAATCTAATCAATTTATATTTTTTCCTAACATTTTACATATATGAAGTTTTTAATTAAATTGTCTAAATTACCTTTGTCAAGTTGCACATTGGAAAGATTTTAAAGATTCTTAATTGAACATCGAAAATCTAATCAATTTATCAAAATCCTAACAACTCAGATTAAATCAATTTGGAATCGATTTGACTAATTTCCAGATTCATAACAATTAAAAAACAAGTAACTGAAATCGTTTTTTTAGAAATAATGTCTATGTTTGGAAACGTAAATCGTTTTTCTTTAAATACTCAGATTTTATTGGGCTGCTGAACTGTTTTTTGAGTAACCTAAAGTTCATTAGGTATTCATAATCTCACCAACTATAGAGGTATTTGTTAACGTTATAGATATCTCAAAGTACTTTATTGTAAACATTCTTAATTTTAGACAGTTCTGTGGTTCTATTGTTAATTTATATTTTCAAGATGTCTGAAGTGTTTCACAAGGTTGAGGATCTAAATCTCCTAACCAACAACCCAACTATTAAGGTTAGGATCATTCACATATGGAATTCGTCTTCATACATAAATCGTTCTGACTATTCCAGTTTTGAGATGATTCTCTGTGATCAATATGTAAGTATTCTTGATATTTGTAAATTTTATAGGAAATCTTATGTCATCAATTGGAATTACCACCTTATTTTCAGTTATTAATGTTAATATTGTCTATTTTCTTTCAGAGTCACTGTATTCATGTTGAAGTTATGAAAAACATCTTAACTAAGATTAATGTAACTTTAGAGGGTGGCAAGGTTTATGTTATATCTAATTTCAGTCTTGCTCTAAACAGTGGTTTGCTAAAGTCATGCATGCACCTTTTCAAAATAAAGTTTAAATACAGTACAGTTGTGAATCTTGTGGAGGATGACCCCAACATAAGTCAGCATGGATTTAATTTTGTACCTTTCCCTGATATAATTTCTACAAATGAAGTTGACAGCCATTTAGTTGGTTAGTTTGTCACTTATTTCTTTCCTTGAATCTATTATTTTTCTTATAGCTCAGTTTTATATTTACTATACAGTTTATGTCAACAGATGTTATAGGTATGCTGACTAACAAGTCAAAAGTCCATTACTATATTTCAGAAGGGCAAGCTAAAAAGGCTGTTAATATTGAGCTCACTGATCTACAGTAAGAATTAAAGAATTTTTATTTATCTGCATTTATCGTTTATGAATGAATTTTGTTCTATCAATTTATTTTTTCTTTGTAGTAATATACGTCACATCTTAATTTAGTAACATTTATTTTTTGTAGGTCACATAAACTTCATTGTATTTTGATAGATCCTTTTTGTCAGATGCTGCTAAACTACTTAGACACTACAGGTAGTAGACCAGTTGTTATTTTACTTCAATGGGTTAAGATAAAGAGAGCTGAAGGTAATTTCTTCATTTACTTAAAATTGTTCTAATTAATTATCGTAAGCTATATCTAATGTTTGTTATGTATTTAGGAGATTTTGGGTGTCCTTCTGTTTACAACATTCCTCTTTCTTCAAGAATGTTTATAAATCTGCAGGTCCAAGAGTGTCAAGATTTTGTCCTGAGGTATTTATTTAATTATTAACATAAGTCATTAAACAATGCCCCTTCTTGAAATTATAGTAGCTAATTGCATTATTTTTTTAGGTTTTTTGATTTTCCAGTTGAAGACATCAAAAGTGTTTATAAGTCAATCAAACATGCCTAATGATTTTTAGTGAACAAGTTGAATTATGTCAACAAGTTGTATCAAGGTATAGTTAACATCGTCCTATTCTTCTTTAATGTATTTGTTTTATTTATTTTTTTGTTGTAATTATCTATTTAATGTTTACAGGGAGACTGATTGTGCTGACAAACCCTTTAATGATCTTGGTCTCGGAGGCTGGTGTCCTGTTTATGATTTTAAGAAAGAAAATGCTATTTTTAAATTATCTGTTTGAATATTCCAATACATTCAATAATAATGTTCTGAACTTTGATTTTCTCTTTATCATTCTAAATATTACTCGATTTTAAAACTTTT
>QANZ01023658.1:159556-185001 GCA_003254925.1 Chamaecrista fasciculata
AGAGGAAATGTCTGGGACATTATGTCTTGTCTTAAATTTTCTACAGTTTAAATAATTGTTAAATGATTAATAGAGATTAATTATTTACAATTAAAATATTAGGAATAATAAATCAAATAATTCCTAAAAGTTAGGAGATTATTGATTTATAAAATTCACTAATATTATTATAGAGGGTGGCGCCTCTTTTTAAAGTGATTTAATTAATAAAAATGTTTTATTAATTTAACTCATGAATTTGAATTTGAATTTGAAATTCAAGATTTGAATTAAGATATTGGGGTAATATTTTAATTCAATAAAGAATTTAAATTCAGAATTCAAAATTTGAATTAAAGATATTATTGTAATATTTTAATTCAAAAACATTGGAATAAAATAAGTTGGTTATGACTTCCTAATTTTAGGAGTTATTTTTGATTTATAAAATTCCAATAAAACAAGGGGAGTTAGGCGCTTATCTCATGTGGGTCCCATTGGGAGATTTGATCTTCCATTTGATTATATGAGATAGGGATTTGAATTTGAATTAAAATATTATGGTAATATTTTAATTAGATATTCAAGTCTTAAAGATATGATATTATTGTAATATCATGATTTTGTATTTATAAAATTACCATAATTTTGGTAATTATATACCAAAAAGTCGCCTAACACCACAACACACATATGAAACCCTAGTTCATTTGGCAAAGTCGAATTTCATCCTTGTTGAGAGAGAAATTTCGCCACCCACCTTCCTAGAGAGAGAAGTCGATTTTCTCCTAAAGAGTTAGAGAGAAAATTGAAGTTGTGGGTTCCTAGGGTTCTTGAGAGAAGAAGAACAAAAGGAGTTTTGTTGCTGTCTTCTGCTCTGTTGCGCCATCTAGCCTGAATTCAGAGAAGGAGTTCCTGAGTTCAACAACTGTAGATTCAATCCCGGTTTCTTTGGAGAAAGAAACAAGGAGGCTAGCACCTCGTGTTCGGGAAACTGTTCGTGTGGATTACCGGTGGAGGAAGGACGTGGAAACGGACTTCTAGACTCGCCAAGTTCAACCATTCGATTGAAAGCCTGAGGTATAACACTTTTCGTATCTGGTTTTAAATTCAACTAGCGGATCTCAGGGTGGGTTTTCCTGGGAGCGCAAGTTTTTGTTCATACATTTTCCAGATATTTCTGCTACAATCCATGATGAGGATGTTTTGGTTGGTCAGTTCCTTACTCTTTTTATCATTTTTTAAAGTTATGTGTTTTAGTTGTTTTATTATATCTTTTTTTATAATTTCTTAACAGATGTAATAGGTTTGTTGACATGCAAGAATGATGTCAACCATTTTATCAGTGATGGAAAACTTTCCCAGTCTATTGAAATTGAACTTACTGATTCTGAGTAAGTTTTTTTCTGTTACGTTTTGAAAAAGGGACTAATACTGTACTTAATTATTATTTTTTTGTGTTGTTTTGACCTATGTTTAATATTTTTTTTCTGTTACATACTAATTATGATTATTTCTAGGTCAAATAAACTTTTTTGTACATTAAGGGGGACATCTCTCTGAGTTGTTGGATGAATATCTGCGCAATGCTCCAAACAAACCAATTGTTATTATTCTGCAATGGGTGAAGATAACAGGTTTTCAGATGTTGTACTGTCACTTTTTCCTTTTTGTTTAATTATTTTTTTTTATTATATTTTGCACTTAATCTGTATTTCATTCCATCAGGGAAATTTGCACCACGTACTATTTATAATGTACGACACCAATCTAGAATTTTTATAGATCCACAGTTTGAAGAAACTAATAATTTTCTGTCAAGGTATTTCTTAAATTCATTGTTAGTTTATCAAATATATTCTTGAAAAGTTGTTATACTAATCATATAGTATTGACAGGTTTTTTGATGGTCCTGGTGACGATTATGTTGATTCTGATCTTACTTGGTACTCTGATGCATCAATGGAATTTATCGAACATGACATGTTGGACTCTACATGTCACGACCCCCTAACGGAATCCGCGACTGGCACGGACCATAAGGAGGAACCCTATGGCCCGTCAGCCTAACACCTGCGTTCATGTCATAATTTTCCTTTTATTTCACTCCAACAATAATTTACCAAACTCATTACTCATGATTTCAGTCTTTCATAAAAATACACTTTACACTTCCCTGACTGTAAATCTAATGGAGCACAACTAAAGTCAAATACAAATTTCAAATGAATCAACATCTTATGAAAAGTCAAGATACCCACAAGAACAAACATGTGGGACTCCAAGAGGGTTGCTCAATCTAGACGGCACTGGGAAAATGACTCCTCCAAACCTGAAACAGAAAATGGTAATAACGGAGTGAGTCAACAGACTCAGTGAGTAATCCAATCTATTCTAGTCGTGGAGGGCAAGGTATCTCCACCAGTTTCAAAATAATAATGCATGCAAGTGCAATCATATTTCAAATACATATAAACAAATCAAGTACCTTTATCATCTCTTTTTATAGTCAAAGTCATCGTATAGTCGAATCTCATAATAAGGATCACAGTTCAAATAATCGCATATATGCATGTCTACTCGTAACACAATCCAAGGTAATCAGCCTAGGACCCGTGCCCATGTCACAGTCAAAGCTATCCAGCCTAGGACCTGTGCCCATGTCACAGTCAAAGCTGTTCAGCCTGGGACCCGTGCCCATGTCACAGTCAAAGCTATTCAGCCTAGGACCCGTGCCCATGTCACAGTCAAAGCTCAATGCATCTTTAAAAATATATATATATATATATTTATATATGTATATTTTAGAAACTTTTAACCTTGCCAAAAACCAATTTATATCAAATATGTCACACAAGCATGTTAAAACAAGTTCTAGGATAAAGAGGATACTCACCTGAAGGTCATGCACAATGACCTAAAACCCACTAATCAATTTACTACCTCAACTTGAGATAAGTGCGGAGTACCTAAATTTGATAACAAACACATTCATCCTATTAGAATACTCTTAACCTACAAACTCATCAAGTGACATCTTACAAATAACTTTGATATGTCATGAGCCTTCTCAAGCTATTACCTCATTTTCAATATCAACAACTTTGACACTACACCAATTACAAGGCACCAATCTAATTCTAAGAGAACTTGGGTTAATATTTGGGAGCATTAACAAATGATTTCCAATTATCATGTTTTTCCAAAAAGTTTATTACTAATATATCATCTATCAAGATTGAAACCCACACTTTTCAACTCCAACCATGATGTCAAAATTCAACTCTCATATTTTAAATACAAGATTATAGTTTCAAAATTCTCCACAAATTCCTAAAAACCCCTTTTAGTTCAAGAAAACCATAGAAATCACCCTTAGGGACTAAATTGAAACTTTAAAGTTTTATACATGGTACTCTAGTTTCAAAATACACCTTATGGATTCAAATCAATGCATTAGGACTAATCAAAATCATCCACTAAGCTCATCCAAACCATTAATTTCAAGAAAGCATGAGGATTTAGTCAAAACTAGATTTCATGGTTTGTTCTAAAACCCTATTGGTTCCAAATTGATGGAAGTGAGCCAAGCTTAAATCAAGATTTTTGAATGTTGAAATACATCACAATGAGCAACAATACAGCATAAATTTCCAGCAAAACCAATAGATTGAAGTTTATGGAACCTTAGACAAGAATGGAAGGTAGTGGCAAAACTCACCCAAGACAAGGGAGAGAAGAGAGAGAGCAACGACGGCGGCTGCTACGAAGGTCGCCGATGGTCCGAAGGTGGCAAGACGCTGCCGGCGACGGTGGTCGGATGGTGACCCGACGTCAACGGCGAAGGTGGAAGGGAGAGTGGAAGGAACGTGTGTGAGTAGGAATGAAGGAAATGAAAGACACGATTTGGTTTCCCTTTTTTTTTTTATCTTTTTCATTTTAAGGGATGTGAGATTTGTAGGTTCTAGAATTCAAGAGGAAATAAGGATCATTCATAGGCTAAAATTGCTATTTCAGTCCAGAAAAATAGATTTATTTTAAAATAGCCCCTTAAAACATGAAAATTTAAAAATAGAGTTTTCCAATAAAATTTATATCGTTAGATTCGTTGCGAATAGTAGATCCCAAATATGCAACCTATTTTTGAAAACTCTATCTCTATCCATTACCGTTTCTTACTCAAAAATATTCTATTACGGTGTCAAAACAAAAGGTCATGTGAAAATGTTAGTTTTATTTGCTCCCAAAATTTAACCACAAGCTCACAGTGACTTCTAGTTTCACTATATAATCTAATCTTAGACAAATTAGTACGTTTAATATTTCTATAATTCATTGGGGTATTACAATCTTCCCACCTTAATAAATTCGGTCCCCGAATTTTAACCCTTCTGGCTTCTACTATCTAGCTTATATAGCTCAGGTTTCCTACGATGAGGTTCTCAAGTTCATATCTCATGGGATGGATCTGATGACCACAGTTCAACTATGAGTGAAGCTAACTCTTGCAGCATTTTCAAAAGATACAATTCATATCGTTACTGATATATCTGAACTTTAGGTACTGCACACAAAGATCATAACGAAGAAAGGAGACAATGATGAAAAAAATTACACCAATCAATTAAAGGTCCAAAGAGCTTTAATATTGAATAGCAAGTACGCAAATATGAACCAAATTACATTATCAACATATTGATTTATTATTATTTTATTTTTTTGTAACTTGTGGGTAGTTAAAGATTAGTTTAAACTTAAAAACTGGAATTCCTGGATTGTCAGTGCTCTAGGGCTGAATTAGGACAAAATAGGAGTAATTAAAGTAATAATAATGACAAACAATTAACATAATATAATCCAGCGACATATTTACAAAGAGAAGCATGAAAACAAAATAGCCAACATATTTAGATATATTCAAGGGTAATTTGCTTCACTCTTAACAATCATTGACATTTTCTAAAGAGTTAATTTGTTCCTTCACCTCAAGGTCTCAAGCCTAAAGTTATTTCAATATATATGCAAAGTCAAATTCAAAGTGAACTCAAGACTAATATATAGGGATGATAAATAATGACACAGACACAGGGATCACCCAAGATTAAACATTAAGGAGCAATACATATCCATTAAGATACTCTAAAAGCTTGGATTAGAAAGAGGGGCGAGTGGGTATGGGGGGACTTCATATTATTAGCATAGTATAATAGTTCAAATTTACCCATTCAAAATAACCAGACTTCAACAAATGAGTACTATATCAAACTGAGTGCGAAACTCCAAGATAATCAATCTTTCCTTCAAATTGACAAAATTCAAGTTCCAAATGCATGAATCACATATAGAAACGATTGTATGTTAGATGGCACATAGACAGAGAACAAAATAACTAACAACCTAGTAAACCCCTTTCTTTTTTTCCCTTAATCCCTTCCCAAATAGCACAGTTTGCACGATTTTTAACTTTTATTATGCTCAAATTATCCAACTGCAAGGTTTCATAATCAATTATGCAAATGTATAAAAATAAGATGAGAGAACAAACCAAACTTGATAATGGAGACCATTTAAGAAACTAGGCACTATAAAGCAAATAAATGCGCATTATTGATATATAATTGGACTCACAAAAAAAAATAATTACAATCTACACCATAAATTGTTTAAATTTCAGAAAATGATTCAAGGATGAAGAAACAAAGGGAGTGAATAAATAAAAAAACAAACCAGTTAGGGATGATATTGGAAAATCAAATAATATCATGACTTGAACAATTTTTTTTTTCTTTTTCCTCATTGCCAATCATAATAGAAGTTTGACACACACTAAGAGTAAGAGAGTGGGAAGAAATGTGGAAAGTGCTATACTTCTAAAACTTCCATGACTTGACATGACTTAACACATCAGACAATAGCTATGCTATAGCAATGCTTTAGTAATTGGACTTAACACATCAGACAATAGCTATGCTTTAGTAATTGGACTGGTTACTAAAATATTATTTACATGTATACATGTATACACAAAAAAAAAGAGTCAAAATTGAAATTAAACTTATAATGTTTATAATAAGCCTCTACTTTTAAGTATGTTAATTCAAAATAAGAGCATCAAAATGCCAAATAATTCATAATGACTTATATATGCAAGTTATAAATTATATATAGCCAAATATAATATAAATCACATACAACTTTATATAATACGTTATTAAAACTACGTTACTACCAAAGCCTTTAGAATTATTTAATGAAATGAAGCAAAAAGTGATTCTCAATTTTTTTTTTGCACAAGTACGAATTTCAAGATTAACAGTTGAGTGCTTCATTTGCAAAATCAAAAATCATAATAAATGAATTAAACAATCCCCTATTAGCAAAGAAGACCACTAGACAATAGCCATAGTGGCTTCGAGCTTCATTTCTACAACACAATGACGTGGCTCTATTTCTCAGCTGTCTTTTTTTTTTTTCAAATTTGAAAACAAAACTCATTGGGTAAAAATTTCCTCCAAGTTTGAAACAAAACTAAGAGCAAACCGGAAATCTTAATCATAAGAAATATTATAACATAGACTGTTCAAGTACGCAATTTAGAAAGATCGCAAATAGCACGTAACTTTGATCTATCAATAAGATGGAAGTACAAAAGTCAATCCTTGAAGGAATTAAGTATATGATGCAAACTTGATAGTTGAAATATATTTGACTAAATTACAACCGAATAAGCAATGTATATCATGATATATGTTTATTATTCTCAATTTTTGAAGTCAAATGTAGAACATGTTTGTTTTTGTCATAAAATGTGGTAGGAGCTTGAAGTGCAAAAAGAAATTCTTTGAAAAAAAAATAAAATTATAACGGTACATAAGATGATTGACATTGCTAACATAGATTTAAAATGGCTAGAACAATAATAATGATGGTGTGTATTGACAATATTAACTTACACGATTCAATATTATACCACTTCTCATTTAATTTAAATTCCCAAGAACTTCTAACTATTCATAATTATGGCACAAGAAAAAAGACATAAAGATACCTCTGCAATGCTACACTAACCTTGGAACTTCATATTCCAGATGTCAATACATTCAGTAATCATTTTTTGAACCATCATTATACATCTGCAATTACAAAGTTAAACCAATTTTTTTTGTTAATACCCTTGGTATCTTTGTAATTATGAATTGCAGAACATTGAAATAGGCTTTTGGTATTCTCAATATACCATTCATTAACTGATGGTCATCCATCAATCAAAATTTGGGGGTTTCAGAGTAATATAGTTAATTCAATCAGTTACACTCAACCTAAATTAATTTTGCTCAAATTCCAATTGAAGAGTTTGGTACTCGAGATTTTAATGAATATTTGAAAAATTTCATTTATTAATGGTATATTAACTTCAAGTATATATGAGTTGTCTTAGTTTTCTCAGAGTTGTTTGAAGCTGCTTCGTTTTAAATTTACATTTCAGAATCAAAATGCCTCATAAGTATGACAATATAGTGGATTTAAATCCTCTGAAGAAAAATATGCAGATCAAGGTGAGGGTGATTCGTTTATGGAAGATGCCTGCCTATAATAATCCATCAGAATTTTTTTCCCTTGAAATGGTTTTATGTGATAAATTGGTGAGTTGATTCAGTTGCCCAATGTTTCTTTTTTTTTTTTTGTAAGTTCATTGTCTCTATCATATGAATAAGAGCTTATTGGTCATTTTTTTTATCAGGGTGGCCATATTCATGGTTATGTCAAAAAGTGTTTCTTGCCAAAGTTCAGCAAATAATTGGTTGAGGGCAAGATCTATTCGATATCCAAGTTTCTTCTTGGTCAAAATGGAGGATCCTACAAGACTTGCATGCACTCTTATAAAATAAATTTCCAATTCTCTACAGAGGTTAAGCAGATGGAAGATGACAAGGCTATATCACTATATGGTTTTACTTTTGTTCCTTTGCCTGACATATCTTCAAGAGTTCATGATGATAGTTGCTTGGTTGGTATGTATATTATCATTTAGTTTAATGCATTTATGCTTCATTTTTTAATGTTTTTGAAAGACTTGATTTACCTTTCTCCAACAGATTTGATGGGAATGCTTACAGGGAAGACTGATGTCCATCAAACTAATAAGAATGGAAAAGTCTCTAAACGCATTGATATAAAGTTGACCGACTTAGAGTATGTTTATTTCCAATGTATTGTTTTTATCATTTTTCTGTGTGATATCTTATTGGATTTTGTTTCTTGATGATGTTGTTTTTAGGAGAAATAAAGTTATGTGTTCTTTGTGGGATCATTACTGTGTCATGTTGGAAGATTATTTAAAGATTGCAGAAGATAAACCAATTGTTATTCTACTGCAATGGTGTAAAATTAAGGATTTTTCAGGTTTGCACTATTGTGTTTTTTATTTTTATTAAATTGTATTGTATATCTTAAATGTTAACAACATTCAAACATATATATCTTAAGGGAACTATGCTGCTCGAAAGATTTCAAATTCTCTTTACTCTACCAGAATGTTCATAAATCCTCAACTAAATGAATGTCATGAGTTTCTAACAAGGTAAAACAATTTTCTATTGAGCTAGTGGACTCTTTTCGTTCTATAATATAGTTTCTTACTGTATTTATTTTTTTATCAGATTCTTGGATGGTCCATCTAATGGAAATTTGTCAAGTAATGTTTGCCAATTATCGAACTCTTCAACTGTTGCTGTAGAAGAGGATCTTTTGACCCTCACCGTTGCCAAAAATATTAATGAACTACAAACTTCATGCACTGATGTGAGTTAGTTTAGCTAATTATTTGATGTATGAATTCACTTGAATTTGACATTTATTTAAACTCTTTTTTTCCAGATAAATTCATGTGTTGTTCTTGGAACTATTCTTAGCATTGAGACTAACAAAGGATGGTTCTACAATTCCTGTAAGAAATTGTAACACCTCTAGAAAATAAAACATACATATATTAACTAGAGGTTACATAACATCCGGATACAGCCCTGAATATATACAAAATATACAATAATCCAAACATGGGTTCAAAAACAAAATAATACAGGGGCTCCGCCCCATAAACAGCCTCGCAGGGCCCAGTTTAGTCCAAACAAAACATATATACTAGAAGATACAAAAACCTACCAACACTAAAAGAAATCAGGTAGAAGGATGAAAACCCTCAGGCGACGGGTTGCTTCCTTGACCCGATTCTATGCCTGCTCGATCCTGCACAACCGAGACTGAAAAATATGGAATGGGGTGAGAATAAAATTCTCAGTAGAGTTACTAAACTCTCTCTTACCATCAATCCTCAAACAACATTCACATTCTAAACAATTTTGTTAAACCAAAAGTTAAATTACATAATACTAATCTCAACAATTAACAAAACAATATAACAAATCTATCTACTTTATTATCACAAATTGACTTGGTCACAAATTCCATTTTCAATAAAACTTCATCAAATCCACTTGCACAATAATAACATTTTAATAACAATATCATATATTCATTCATCTCATATCATCAAATAATTTCATATTCAAGATACCTCAAATTACACAATTAATAACCACAAGCAATGTCATGATCTCAAATCAGTTTGGTCGTCTTGACCTAGGCTTTTCCGGAACGTCTCCCGGTGTGCGCACAATCCAACAAGCATGTCACCTAAGGAATCCACCTTAGGCCAACTATGGAATCCACCATAGCCGTTACCCCAATATTCATCGCGAATAAAAGGGGAGGGATTCCACCCTCAGGTATCATGACAAAATCCACAAGTAGGGAATTTCAATTCCATAGCCACATTTAGTCCATTTCATAAGAGTACACCATATATACTATTATAACAATCCATAACACATTTTATCACAAGTATTACCACACTCAAATGTCAATGGCTCAAACAATCCCATATCAATTCATTTTATAAAAATCTCCTTTCAAACTAATTAATCTCGAAATTACAAAATTTTCCTTTACAAGGTTACCTTTCACATTCTAACAACAATTCCATCAATTTCACATAATTCCAATTCCTACATTTCAATCATGTTTCAAAATCAATTACAAAAAGGTTTATTCCACATTCCAAAAGCATTTTTCATAAGGTTTTCCCTTTAAAACAGTCCCAAACATCCATATTTCAAGCAAAAACGACAATATGGACCAATATGCAAAACCAGAAAAACAGTCTGGACAAAAATGCAAAACCAGAAAAGCAGAAAACAGAGCAGCAGCGTTTTTTTTGTGAAAATCTCAAATGTTCAAGCCTAAAATTCATCTAAAACTCAAGTTTAAACATCCAAAACAAGCACTAACACTTACCCAACAATTCAAATCACATCAAAACGTCAACTATCTCACAATTCCAATCCAAAAACCCTAATATTTGCCACTTTTCTTTGTCAAAAACCATTCCACAAACCCTTTCAATTTTCATCTTTAATTGACTCTAACAATCCTAAATCACCCACTAAACATATTCTACATCAAATTCTAGTAGAATTTCCACCACCTCAAAAGTTGCCATGAAAGCTCCATGAACCAAAATTGTGAAGAAGATGAAGTTGTAAAGAGGAGGAGAGTAAAATAACCCTACCTTGGATGTTTAAAGCTTCCAAACTTGTTGATTTGAGCCCAAATTTGATGCAAAATCAAGTTTCCCTTCACTTTCTCCTTCTTCTCTCCCAACCGACCTAGCCCTCTTCTTTTCCTCAAAATTTTGCCTTTTGTCGATCCTCAAAATTACTTTAGATAAATTTGCATTTCTTCCCCTTAAACTTTCTAATTCCTCACAAAAGAATCCCTTAATTAAACTCCAACTTTTTCTTAAATTCATAATTAAGTCCTTCCATAATTCCCTTTTGGTCCCTTGAGCCTTTTACTCAAATTAAATTAATTTCATTCACAACCAAAATAGTTTATCCAAAGTATACTGTCATGAGACTGTCTGACAGACAAAATTTGATCGACCAATACAATAAAAACAAAGGACTAAATGAGGTATAATTGTTTAGTTGATCTAAGTTTCTATTTCATAGTGATGTTACTGATATACCATTATTTCTTTTATCCAGGTGTCTCCTTGTAGTAGGCCAACTGTTGTTTTTTCAGACATTGACAAGGTGCTATATTTTTCTTATTTTTTCTTGAATCTCATTTTTTTAATACATTTTTATGGATTAACCTGGATACATTTTGATGCATCTCTTGAAATTATTAATTATTTAAATGTTAACCTGTTTTAATATATTTTTGTAGGATTCAATGTCCCGTAGTCTTGAAGACTGATCTGAAGGTTTTCTTACTCCTGTAAAAAGGCTTAGTGATGAATTTGAAACCGAAGCATCTTCTGAGTGTAGTGAAATTACATCGGTGTCTTCATGTACGAAACTGAAGATGGTGAAAGTTGAGGCAGATCCATGAATTTCATATGTTTTTATGTTTTAATTGCAAGTGAATCTATAAAGTTTGTTCTGTTTGTTTTGTAATTGTTTACCATTTATGTTTTCAAACAATCGTACAATTTGACAAGTTAAGAACTTTATATCAGTTTTATACCTATTTGCACCATTTTATATTTAATCTTGTTTATACACTATTTTAAACAAGATAACTATCACTATATGTGTTGTCGTTATAGTTTTTATTAAACATTTCAATTAGAATCATTATAATTATTTAGTATATTTATTTTTTCATGAATCTAAAAATATTTCCCCTTGAAGCATAACCTATAACTCAATCAACAGATAAATGTTCAGTTTCCACTTATTGTTGTTTTGTAATAATTATCTTATACCTAATATTTTACTAATCTCCTTATATAAAATTAGGATACCAAGAAATATCAATAGCAGAATTAAAAGTGGCAACATGTTATCATGTTATAACAAAGATTTCTTCCTACTATGTTATCATTTATAGACTCAGACTGTATATACCTCTCTGTTATTGCAATTGTAGTCATTCAGTAGCTTATTTTTTTACTTACTTGATAATGGATTGTTGACTACACATGCTTCATCCAAATTAATCCTTATTGCAATGCTGCACAATTTTCAGCAATTCTACATGAAATTTAAATTTAAGAAACTGTTATACCTTTACTAAAAAAAATAATAATTGAATGGACTTATAACCCATAAAACATAATAGCAATAAGTATAGGTTTTATTGATATAAAAAACTGAGATAATTAATAGTATCTATGATAATGAAAGATCTCGATAACAAACTCTATATTCATCTCTGTTGTTGTAATTGTAGTCATTCACTAGCTTAGTTCTTTACTTACTTGATAATGGATGGTTCACTACACATCCTTCATCCAAAATAATCCAAATTGCACTCGTGCACCATTTTCAGCGATTCTACATGAAAATTAAATTTAAGAAACTGTTAGACCTTTACTAATAAAAGATTTGGATGGACTTAGAATCCATAAAACATTATAGCAATAAGTATAGTTTTAATTCCTCCAAAAAACTGAGATAATTAATATTATCCATCATTTTCAAAGAACTCCACAACAAACTCTATATTCATCTCAGTTATTGCAATTGTAGTCAACCAGTAGCTTAGTTTTTTACTTACTTGATAATGAATGGTTCACTACACATGCTTCATCCAAATTAATCGAAATTGCTTTCCTGCACCATTTTTCAGCTATTGTACATGCAAAATAAAATTAGTAATCTGTTAGACCTCTACTATAAAATACTATTCCATGGACTTATAACTCATAAAACATTATAGCAATAAGTATAGTTTTTATTGCTCCAAAAAACTGAGATAGTAAATATTATCTATCATTTTCAAGAACTCCATTACTCTTTATTATTTGAAAACTTCATGTAATGACACTGATGACAATGCATGTAACCTATCCCCATTAAAATTGAGCGAAATTCTCATGTACAACAATTTAAAGCTTCTTGAAAGGCAAATTAGATTTAATATTTACTAAGCACTAGACTTTTCTTTTATTAATTGTGTTGTTGATTTAATTAGATAGTTTTCAATGCATTGGTAAGCTAAATTATATTGATTGGCGTATCTATGTTCTTTTGCACTGTAACTATTGTCCTTCTCATAAATCCACTTTTATCAATTCTGAAGAACACTATAACAGCTCATATTCATTTATCAAAACTGAAGAACAGTACAGAATACAGATTATAGGATCCTTACTTTTAATGTCGATTACTGTTAAACACTACAGAACATAAATACAGAGCTTCATAAATCCAACAGAATGTCTTATGGTAATGTATCCTTCATAGTTGTTATCATTTTTACTAATCTATAAACAACTTGGTTTGCTATGTCTTAAGTTCTGTAGCTATTGTACCTGTTCTTTTAGATTCATTTCACATATTAATTTGTCTTATTCTTGATTACCAAATTTCTTTGTATTATTTTCTGATAGATGAAAATACTCCACCTAACAAATTAATCACGTGTTTCAAAGAGATTGAGTCGTGGTAATGTATTTTCCTTTACATTATTTTTATATCTTTGTATTTCATTTTTCTCTTTAAGTTGCTGCTAAATTCTTCTTCATATTCCTTTTTCTTATTTTTTTATATTCAATGTAATATGATTTGTTAAAACACATATGTATAATTATTGTCATTTGAGATGATGTGAAGATAAATTGTTGTTATTTTCCATATCTTAAGCTATATCCAAAATTGGCTTTGCACAAAATCTTTCTATTGAAGATTCTCAAGTTCTGCCTAATCAAGGTTAGAATGTTATTAGTTTTTAACTTTATGAATCATTTTATCTCAGATCAACATTTGTACTAATTCTATAACCTGTATACATTCACTCTGTCAAAGTAAATGTACCTGTTGTCAACTCCAATGATGGGAAAGAAAGCCGTTTTCAAAGGAAGCAGATGTTGAATGAAAAAAGGCAGCTGCTCGTGTCATCCTCTTCTGTATCCAATGTATTGAATGATATAAGTAACTTTGGTGATCATGCATTGCCAAATATTCCAATTAGTTATTCAGGTAAATTGTTCTCTATATATTCTTCCATTAGATTTCAATGACATGCTTTCAAATTTTTATGCTAATTTTAAAACAATTTGTTTGGCTATAGGGACTGAGAGTCAATGTTCTCCAACTCTTTACCTATCTACCTGATGAGCCCGTCGCAAGACTATCAAATTAATACTAAATTATGCAGCATAGCGACACAACCTAGGTCGTATTCACTTTTGGGACTTTCTTATAAGAATTAATAATTAATTATGCAAGTAATTAAAATCGGGTAAAAACGTGGTAAAAAGATAGATGATGATATGGTGGAACTAAAAATAAAAGTAAATGAAACAAGAAAATAAATGATAATAGAAGAAAATAAAATAAAATAAATACAAACAAAGATAGAAATGTCCGATGGAGAGATCTAATATCGGCCTTCATAGCTTACAAATAAATATGAAGTTAATTATCTTAGCAAACCATTATCCAACAATAGCCTTGAAACCTCAAGACTTAGATTATTGATTAATTAAATAATCCCTCGAACGAGCAAGATAATTAAATCAATAATCTCATAAGTAAATGGTGACCCAAATATAAGAGATAGATCACTCTAAACTCAACAAAGTTCAGAAATAAATATTATTTCAATAATTATAAATAGATGGACTCAAACAGAATACCAAATAAATATAATTAAAAGAAATAAATAGAATAAAGCACAATCAATTATAATAGAGTCTTGTAATTGACAAATAAGAAAATAAATTACCCAAACAAGATAATTAAATTCTTAAAAGAAATT
This sequence comes from Chamaecrista fasciculata, assembly GCA_003254925.1. Lineage (NCBI taxonomy): Eukaryota > Viridiplantae > Streptophyta > Magnoliopsida > Fabales > Fabaceae > Chamaecrista > Chamaecrista fasciculata. The sequence continues at coordinate 174,365 of QANZ01023658.1, forward strand.
ACAAAAGTAAGATAGTAAACTTCCCTGTAAAAGCTCCTAAGGTCGGGCTCTAAAAGAATCCCCTTCGGACTAAAAAATTAATCACTCATGGAAGAATAATATCCCAAATGGGATAAAATAGAGGAATTAGGAATGGTGTGTGAAGGGATGCTCAAAAGGCTAGCTTGATGCTCCTTTTATAGCCCAAAAATCAGACCTTAGTGCTTCAAATTAGGTACACCAAGTGCTCCTTCCGTCATTCCATGCGTCAACTTGTAATTACTTTTGCCAACAATGCACCATTGGTTTAATTATGAAATTCTAATCATTTTGGTCCACTACGGCATGATTGAGTTGCTTTATGGAGTCTGATCAAGGCAGTCAAGATTTAGATTTAAATCGTAAGATCGTACGATCTTACGATCTTGCAAGGCCAATTCTAATTAAATCGGATGCAGGATCGGTTTTGACCAAGATCTGAGTAAGATCTAGATTTAAATCGTACGATCTTACCGATCTTGTAAAATTTTTTTTAAGCTTTTTTTTTTTAAAAAAAAGACCCAAAAACAATTAAAAACTTTTAAAAAAGTCCCAAAAACACTTTAAACAATTCCACAAAGGCCCAAAAGCATTTAAAAACTTTCAAAAAGGTCCAAAAACACTTTAAACAATTCCACAAAGGCCCAAAAACATTTAAGAGACTTTCCAAAAGACCCTAAAACATTTTAAAACTTTCAGAAAGGCCCTAAAACGTTTTAATGACTTCCAAAAGACCCTAAAACGTTTTAACAACTTTCAAAAAAAGTCCAAAAATATTTAAGAGACTTTCCAAAAGACCCTAAAACATTTTAAAACTTTCAAAAAGGCCCTAAAACGTTTTAAACACTTAAAAAAAAGAGCCCGGCCAAAATGCGGTGTTCACAAGTACAAACCACTTAGGCTTGAAGTTTAGGGTTGAAGTTTTTTTTCTTTTTAGATTTCAATCACTAATTCACTACTTATAATTAAGTTTGTTGTCTTTTTATTTTTATTTTTTCAGGTATGAAGATGTTGTTGCTTTGTTTTTGTTAGCGTTTGACTGAACTTTTGTTTGCTTTTTGTTAGAAATGGGAGATGTTGCTTATTATATATATTTATATATACATACTCATAAGTTATAAGATGAATTTATGACTTATGAGCATTTTTATATATATATATACATAAATAGATATTAGTAATTGTTTATATGATTTATATAATATTTTTTTTAGGAAATTCATAGGATCTTACGATCCTCGATTCGATCTATCTTATGCCCCTTCCGATCTTAAGTAAGATCTCGATCTTGACTGCATTGAGTCTGATTGTGGATGCATAATTGTATATTATATGCTGCCAAAACACTGCAACTGCTACAGTACCCGCGCAGCTACAGTACCAGAACTGTTCATTGTCCTGCAAATTACATTTTCAGTCCATTTTATTGCGTTTTGGTCCTTTAAATTGCACTTTGGTTCTGGTTTTCATTTCTTCTTCATTTCTTTGGTCATTTCCTTGTGATATTTGCTAAACATCTATCATAAAAACACTTCACAAGGTTGCACAATTTCTCAAATATAAAAGATAAAAATTATATAAATATAAAACACGAGAAAATTATGCAATTTAGCCCAAATTACAACACTTTATACAAATAACCAAATTACCATATTCTAAGGAAAATTCATGCAATTAAGCTCAATAAACATAATAAAATACCACAAAATGCCTTAAGAAAATATAGTAAAATATGGCTCGATCAATTCCCCCACACTTAGATCTTTGCACTCCTGGGCAAAGCTAAAAGAAAAATATGAATGAAAAAGAACTAGAAGCATCAACTTCCTTATAGACGAAGTTCACAAAATATTCTCATAATTCAAGAGATAACAAGAAGACAAAAATTATATTTAGCCATTCAAAAAGATTTTCGAGAGGTCAAATTCGAAAGTGTATCACTCAATTCACCGTAAAGGATGTATATCACTCAAATCCAAATGACTAAGTATTCTACCATATGCTTGTAATGATTCTCAAATTTCCACTACGAATGCAATAGTAAATAAGATCAAGAGGACTTTTATTAGGTAAAAAGATGGAAAAGGCTAAAATGAAAGAAAGAAAAGTGAAAGAGAATGACTTTGGAATGAATAGCAAGTATAAGCTTCCCAAATTCTTAATTTTCAATCAACAATTTAAACCATGAATACTGAATATAACTCTTATCCTCTAATCCTCGGTGAAATTGCCAAAGATATCTAAGCTTTCTTTATTTATTTGATCGCGATCTTCTTCTTGTTTTTGCTTCTCTTTTGATTTTTCTTTAATTTGAAGCTTTTTTTTTTTATAAATATATATTGGTAATACCAACCCTAGAGAATAAAAGCAAAAAGATGATATATCATGGAAAACAAATTGTCTCTAGAAAAATTTTGAGGGAAAGTACTTGCAAAGTAAAGCTCAAAGTGGTAGACAAGGGGAAATGGTGTATAAGGCTTGTGTATGAGATGTAGGGTGAAGAAAGAAATGCCTCTATCATATCGAAGTACTATTGCACATAAAGCTTTAACTAAGAATCAAGACAAGTTCTAGAGAAAACGGAATCAAAGGACTTAAAATATCGCTCTGAATAGAAAGTGAAGGCTCAAATACTTCCATTAGGGTTCATCAAGGAAAAATCACTCAATTTGACCCAAAAAAATCTAAATGAATTGCTAGCATAAAATTGAACTCAAGTTGTCTATTGAATAATGAGAAACATCGAAGATAAACTTCATGTAGGAAGGAAATCCCAAAAGTTCAAATGCATACATATATTTAGCTAAACACAAGAATGATAAAAGAGTGGGTTCATTAATCCAAAATTATTGCAAAAAGGGCTAATGAAACTGATATCACCTCATAGCTCTATCTTATATCAACGACTTGAAATATGATAAATGGTCATTAAAGATGAAAAAAACACTGAATGTGAACTTATTTAATCATATTGATACGAGGAATGAGGAGGTTTTTCTATCTGTCTATCATCAAAGTTCATGAAAAATCAAAATTTCAGGAGAATGAGGAAACATGAAGGATTGATAACTAAAAAATTTAGTACATGACCTGAAGAAGAAATATACAGGAAAAGATCACAATAATTAGCATAATTTACTCACAAATTCTTCAATAATTGAATATAGTTGCAATTGTGTACAGTTCTGCAAGCAACATTTATTCTATTTCTTTTTCTTATGCTCAAAAGTTGACAGTAAGGTTCTTAATATAATTACCATAAAATACCTAAAATGTAGGAGCTGAATGTAACCTGCAGCTTTTGAAAGGAGCAGATGATCTAGTCTTGAAGCAGATGTACCAGAGCTAGAGCAAGAGGGATCCAGAAATTAATATCTTTCCTCAACTCTGTATCCATGTACAAAAACTTTGACAGAAACTTAGCAACCCAAAAGCATTCAAGAAGCTGGCAAACATCAGCCATCCACAATTTTTATTAAACACAAAAAGAAAAAAATTATTAAATAGCACAAAATCTTTGTCATAATGCTGAAATCAAATTAAACACAAAAAAAGTAACTTGAATTAGATGCAGCAATATGGCAGCAAATTAATAAATAGCACTCTAATGAAGCAATATATGATCTTTAGATAAAATGGTTTGTCAGATTTCATAAAGATAAATACCCTCTTCATAACATCAAGTCTGGGAGTGAGTCTTACCAAAGATCTTGTATGTCAACCTGGTCCAGATTCAAAAAAAAAATGTAAACTAACATAAGTAAATAGTATATATTTAATAAAGCTCATGTCAGTAGCCTTAAATCAGCAACACTAAAATTGTATGATTGTTATCAACAAAAAGATATTGAATCCTGAAAAAGTTAGATAAAATCCGCAAGTTTACAACATCCATGACAGCTTGGATAAAGGAAAACAGTAATACATTTGTTGATGCAAGCCATGAAGTAATCAATATTCCGTTATTCCCCTTTAATCTTTATTTATGATCATTTGCTGCAAATGGTATTATGGTCTTTAAAGAAATAGACATTTGAACCAACTAACAATTATTGGGAAGGAAAGGATTAGAATTGTTTGAGAGGGTAAGTACTAATATGATGCTAAGGCTGATTACAAAGTACAATTTAGTCTCAGTAAATTAGAAATACACTCTATAGTCTCTGATTTTCTTACAAACATGAACTATTTAGTCCCTAAGTTGCAATTTTAGAACAAATTCAGGGCCTAAAACAAAAGTTTACTCATTATTGACAAAACAGTAATGCTTCTATAGAAGAAACAATAATGCAAACCAAAACCTGGACAGCTTTGACAAATCAATAATTTGTATACATGTAAGAGAAGAAACCATTATTTTTCTATGTCAAATGCAAGGTTTCATACCTGAGTGACTTTTCAAATTGTTGATTTGTCAAATGCAAGGTTTCATACCTGAGTGACTTTTCAATTCTTCATCAGCTTTTCAATACATTACACTTGATCACTTTGCCATAAAATGATCACTTCAATACATTACACTTGGGGTTGAATTCGAGATTAATGACATGGTAAGAATTTGATATTTTACAAACTGGATTTGTCCTCCCTTGTTTGTTTTTTCTGCACCAGAAATCACAGTCTACTTTAAAATTTGTTTCTTACTTAATATGAAAAACTGTCTTTAAATGTACTTCATTTTGTATTCACTAAAAAGTAAATTGTATTGGAAAGAAAATAGAGTACAAATTTAGGATAAGAAATCCTAAATCCTCAAATCAGGGTGAAAAAAGCTCAAGAACATAAGTAAAAGAAATCCTATGTGTTGATTTTTGGATAATGATATTCGTAATATTATTTCATTAAAAGAGAAAAGGTTTACAATGCTTAAATAAGAGAAAAACTTCCTAATCAAGTTAGGAATCCTAATCCTAATTGGAAAAGATAATAACAAAAGATATCTAATCTAATATCTAATCTAATATTTGATAAGATATAAATCAGATTCTAACAAGATATTCCTAATCTTAAAAGATAGTAATAAAATAAGAAATAAAATAATTCTAGATAATCCTAGATTTCTCAACACTATGAAACCAATTATTGTAGAAGGGTATCTTTTTTCATATATTAGAGATTACCTGTATTGATGCTAATTATTAACCTGAAAATCACAGACTATCCCCAAAATCAAAATTAGGCAAAGATATATATAAGTACCCCAAAATATTCATGCAACATCTGATAGACAATGTCCCCAAAATATTCATACAACTCTAGGTTCTCTCACTGTTCTGCTTCCAGGTGCTGATAGACCCTCATTTTCACTTTCCATTTTTCTGGAACAAACAATGGAAATATATATTAATCTCGGAAAGAGTTTATATATGTATCTCAGAAAAAAATGCTAAAAACGGCTTTTTCAACTTACAATCTACAAACCAAACAGAAATATATATATATATATATATATATATATATTTATATATAGGACAAAGAAAACTACACATTTAGCTTGAACAAAAAGAAGCTCACTCACCCTATTCATATTGCAGAGAAGAAACGCAGCAAAGCAGAGAAGCACAATATCACAACGAAACGCAAACTGAAGACCCAAAATCGAACAACGAAGTGAGATGATTTCAGCATAACAAAACCGAAATCGCGAAAATATAAAGGAAAGAAAGAAGAAATTAGGGTTCATAAGTAACGTATCAGCAACTCAGAATGGTGCTGGGCAAAAGCAAAATAAAGACATCGTCATTTATCAAACTACAGAAATAAGAAGTCTAACATGCCAAAATCGAAATGTTTCTCGCTTACCATACCTGAAACAAAGAAGTTGGGCCAAATCGATTGCAAATGGCGGCTGACGACGGTGCGAGGAGAAGAAGTCGTGGCTGACGACAATTCCGTTCCGATGATGATGAACAGTGGCGACAATGGCGGCTATGTTTTAGGATTTAGGGGAGAGAAGAAGGAGGTGAAATCTGGGAAGGTGAAGAAATCTGGGGAGGAGTTTAGGAAATTTGATGCGGTGGTTAGGGTTGGGAGGAGAAGAAAAGAGCGAGACGTGAGAGGCAAAGGGAAGCAGACTTGTAAAATGTGAATTTGAAATTTGATCTGGAATCAAAGAGCGCAAATGAGAGTGGAAAAAGAAACAGCGAGCGTTCAAATTTTAAACCGAAACTGAGAAGGAGGTGAGCGAGAAATTACAGGACACGTGTCAAGCATTCAGTGAGAGTGACGAAGTGAAAATGGACCAAAATGCTACATGTGTCAAGCTTTAATTGAGAGTCTGAAAATGGAAAAATGCTACTCGCCAGGAAATTTCTCCACATCTCCAAATGTGGTTGTTTTTTTGTTGAACTAGTATGAGACCCGTGCACGTTGCACAGGCTCTTCCTTTGCATTTCATGATCCTGGAGAATTGTCCTTACATGCAGAAATTATGACTTGTGATATGTGATTAAGTAACAATATATATCATATATATTACAGAAATATAAAATTGTTTAACATAGAAAAGTATAATATCCTCAAGGTCATATCTTTATCTATTCTGGTAGTGATAAAGATATGACATGCCTCAATTATACATATAGTTTTCAAAAATTTCACAGAAAGTATCAGCAATACAGTGAAGAAAAAAGCATTGTCATCATAAACAGTACTGAAATTAAAAACTATGAAGGTAATGCTATTTATGACTGCAGTCAACAAAAATGGATTCAGCTAAGAAAATAGAGAATAGACTTGAAGACATCATTAATGCAGTAAGAAAAATGCAGCATTATCTTCCTAAAGTATTAAGAATCTTTGTTTGTTCTCATACAATACTAATTTGACAGTTCAGAATTCATAATTATTCATAATTTGACAGAAACTATGACTAATGCAGCAAGAAAAATAGGACCTGACAATAAGTGTATACTTGACAGTGCGACTATTTGGTCCCTAAAAATCACTTGACAAAAATGGGAGGCAAAATCATATTAGTGCAAACACATCATATTAGTTAATAAATTTAATAAATTTAACAACAACAAATTGATATGATGTGTTTGCACTAATATGATTTTGATATTGACGTCCTTTTCTTAGTAATTGAATCAAATAAATATTAACTCTATTACTCAATACTGAAACCCACTACACTACCAAAAACATCTATACCATTAAACAGATAAAATAATTCACAATGAAATGATTGACCTCATTTAACTTGGACTCAATTTCATCTAATGAAATGATCTTTCAACCTTGGCATTTGCAATACCAGAGAGGAGGATCTTCTTTTTTTAATTCTCTAGTTCTTCTTAAGAGAATTATGCTGAACATATCAAAGATCATTGAAGCCTTGCTTAAATCACAGAAGCCACATGTCTAACTTAGTTTAAAAGAAAAACTAAATTTGAAGTAAGAAATGTGATGTGATAAGAATGGAACTCCTGAGTCGTGACCAATAAAACAACAGATTCTGATATTGTATTAAACTATTAAGTCCATGAATAATAGTTTTATGTTATTGAGAATGATAATAGTTTCTTCCACCATAATCAAGGAGACATACGTTGATCATTCTGTTTTCTGCAGTGGTAGCTAACAATAAATGCTTATCCCACTCTCTATCAAAAGTGAGAAATAAAGGAAAAAGGCATATCCCCTCCACAAAAGTTAATCATTTTACTTTGATAGTTGTGGAAGCTTGTACCTTCACCTTCATCTAATTTCTCTTTGTAATTGCTTTGGACATTGTATGGATATAGATATTACCCTAGGATATCTAATATCCATTCAAAATGAAGGCCGGGTTAGTGGATAGGAATTACAAATAAGAGTACAGATGGTGAAAAAATGACCAGTTAATCTACCTATTGCCATCTTTATAAGAAATTAAGACCATAAGCACAAGTAAAGCTAATTATTTGACATAGCAGTATAAACAAAACTTATAATGTCAACAACTACTGCTTGCATGCTAACTTTAAATTATATAACATAGTCAAAATACACTTACACTTTATCAAAGAGATAAGCCTTCCCATGCTTGGAATGGAAAGACTAAGACAGAAAAGAGCAGTGTTAGATGTCTACGACATTCCATTTTCTTGATGTACTTAGTTTGTCAAATGCTTAGCACACAAATTAAGGATTCAGATGCGTAAAGGAAATCAAGGAAGGAAGATCAAATTGATTTCTATTTTTTAAACATAGTTTGTACAAAAAGTCAAGCAGGCAACATAATCACAGCAAAAAAAAAAATGTCAGTTACAATGCTTTGAAAGATCCACACGACAGATGGTGACATAAAGTACTGATGGTTATGCAGATTTTCAAAGAAGAGATTATAATCCTACAAAACCTTCATGATCTAATAATTGGTATAACTCGACAGAGATATGATCCAAGTTACCAAGTTCTCAGAATCTACTTACTAAGCAATGACATTGAAATGATGAGTGGTAAATGCTAGAGTTTCACTAGAAACTTGTATCCTGCTACAGATCATATTCACTGTCAAATAATAATTTTTTTCTATTCAGATTAACTTGCCTATTGTCCCACAATTTCATCCCACCAAGGAAAAAGAGTCCTACAAAAGCTGTGAAGGATACATACCTGGAGAAACAGACATGCAAGATATTGCCTTTGTAGAAGCTTTGAATTTCTCCAGCAGGTTTCCTGTCTCAATCCTGCATATCATTCCATCTACACCTGCCGTATAAACACATGATCCATTTGCAGGAGATGAAATTTGATAGTCAGCCAATGTTAAAAGTTGAGATCTCAATTCATGTATGATCTATAGCATTGAAGCATATAAAATAGGAAGGGACAATGTATTTTCCAGAGCAAAAACTTACTCTTAATTTTAAAAGACATATAGTTTGTAAACTTGCTTCCAACAATCTATATAGTCTCCGCCACATTAAGTAATTCGCATTTGGAGGAAAACCACCCTACTCAAATATCTCCAACAGGTCTGCATTTTGTCCTTGTATGTCACCTTTAAAACAGAATAGCCACAAAGGTTATAAGAGATTAATATTTTTATGATAAAATTTGCACTTCACTGGAAAAAAAAGTTAGATATCCATGACTTGTTATAGGCACTATAGATAGTACAAAGCATTTTTTTTACTACATGTCATAAAGAGAACCACACTGGATAAATTGCCAATACAAAGCAAGGATTAAGAACTATCCATCAATATAGAGTATTATAGAGTATTGTAGATGGTTCTTACCATTTTAAGATTGATGTTCTTCTCTTCTTTTTTTTTATCTCGCAGAAAAAGTTTAAGATTGGTGTTCTGAATAGATGGATTTATCACAAATGATCTCAGACAATCAAATTAAAATAATGCCATATCTAATAAAGTTGTGTCCAAACAATATTGTTAATTAATTCGTGCTAATCTAATAAAGTTGGGTCCAAACAATATCTGTTATCTGTATTATTTTCTTAAACTGTTTGAGTGATTTTCTTAAGGGTAAATTGCAATTTGGTACCCTGTGGTTAGGGGCGGTTCCCCTTTGGTACCCTGAAAGAAAACTTTTTGCATTGTGGTACCCCGTGGTTTGCTCCGTTAGCGATTTGGTACCCTGAGGTTTTTTTCTATTAGTATTTAACGGCAAATGTTAGTTAAAATGTCAAAAATCTCCCAAAAAGTCTTCTCTTATGCGTTTAAGTCCTTTCCCTTTACTAAAAAGGATCAAAACATAAAGAATTAATTATTATTCTCAATTCTCCCTCTTTTTTAACTCCTACAAGTTTACTTTTTTTGCATCAAGGACCTTTTTCTCTATAATAGGACCAAAATGTAAAAAAGAAGAAATAACTTGGGTTTTAGTTTATTTCACACTAAAAAATAATCTCTCTCTGTGTCTGTTTCGTAATCAGATCAAGGAACTTTTTACCAAAATCTGGGAAAAGCTTGAAAATCCAATGAACCCGATTCTTACAATTTTTACCAAAATCAATGGATGGAAGAGATGGAATATTGAAGAATGGGATTGTGAAATGCAGTGATGAGATGATTAAAAGAGAAATTCAGTGATGAGATCAATGGCTCTCCAAAATCTTCGCCATTAACATCTAACTAGCTTTTCTCATGATCTTACCTGTTATCTACTCGATCTCCTTCTCCCCGCTGCTCGAGATCAACCAGAATCATATTCACAATCTCAAATCCCCAATAATGCTCAACAACATCTTCATCATCATCTATCTCCTAATAATCTTCTCTGTCCACCTCGTCAGCGCGAATCGCCAGCACGACGTCACCGATCTTCGTTCATTGCCGCCGCCGACGACGAAGAAGTGGTTGAATTCCGACGAAGAAGAGAGCCTCGTGATGTTGGTGACGGATTCCATGGAAACCGAGTAGATCGTGCTGGCGTCGGCGTTAACGGCGAGATCGGTGACGGCGTCGGCGTGTTGGATCTAGAGGAGTTTCTTGTGACGTAGTTGTTGGGGAGGAGGAAACGGCGGAGACAGTCGTTGACGGTGGGGAGGCTCTCTTCGTCGTCGCCGAAGGTGTTGGGATTTGAGGATGGCGGTGGCGGTGAAGAAAGGAGAAGAACCGTGCAAATTGAAGGAGGAAAACTGGAGAAGAGTGTGGGTTTTTTTTTTT
>QANZ01023658.1:187815-241619 GCA_003254925.1 Chamaecrista fasciculata
CATCAAGTTTCACGGTCTTCACTTCTCGCGTCGGCGCGTCCTCATTCCTAGTCGTTTTCGCTTTTTGTTCAATTGCGATTTACTTTGACGAAAATCCGGGACCCTATTGTACGATTAAGAGCTGACTTGTTCGATCTGTTATGGTATTTGATGGTGGCTATTTAGTTCTAATCTCTGCATTGAATGCTTGAGTTTGTTTGCCTCTGCTTTTGTTAATCAAATTTGCTGTAGTTCGCTGGGAAGGGGAATCTCGTAGATTCCCTTCTAGAATTGGAGAGGTTGTAAATGGCTTAGCATCTCCGGTAATTTGGACTGAGAAGTAATTTTGTGTTGGATGAAAATTGAAAAGAGACTAACGGTGGAACTTTTTAGAAACTTTGAAGAAACTTGAGGGATCAAAATAGGACTTTGGCCTAGATTTTTTTATGAAATTACTATTATACCCTCACTGATTTGGCCTAAATTCAACACAAGGGTGTTATTTGCACGTAATTGAAAACTCATGGGTCCTATTTACACAAATTAAAAACTCAGTGGTGTTATGTGCACCAACCCTAAAACTCAGGGGATGTCTCTGCATTTTGGCCTAAAAGAAATTAGGGGTTTAGGGTTTATGTTAAATTGGAAAGATGAAGAGGAAGATGAAGATTAAAAATAAATTTAGGGTTTAGGGTTTTAAGATTTTAGGGTTTAAGGTTTTTAAAATTTTTAAGAACTAAATTGGAATGTTTGAAAGAATTTTGGGACACTTTACAATTTTATTTTGAGAATTTGGGACTAAAATAAATGAAAAATGATGAAAAAGAGGGAGAATTGAGAATAATAATTAATTCTTTATGTTTTGATCCTTTTTAGTAAAGGGAAAGGACTTAAACGCATAAGAGAAGACTTTTTGGAAGATTTTTGACATTTTAACTAACATTTGCGGTTAAATACTAACAGAAAAAAACCTCAGGGTACCAAATCGCTAACGGAGCAAACCACGGGGTACCACAATGCAAAAATTTTTCTTTCAGGGTACCAAAGGGGAATCGCCCCTAACCACAGGGTACCAAATTGCAATTTACCCTTTTCTTAATCTGTAATCTGTCAGGTTCCACTTTCCAAGCTCAAAGTTATTCATTCTATTAAATTTTAGTTACTATATTTAACAAAAGGACTAAATTGATTGTATCCGTACCTTTTAAGCATTATTTGAAGAAAGAGAAATTAACACATGCTCTTATATGTTGCAAAGAGGAGCAACTGCCAAAATTAGTATTACCTTAGCTGCAGCAGGAAATTGGCTTTACTTTGATAATTCTGAGAAAAAATGATGCAGATTTGTCAACTAACCAAGAAAAGAAAAAACACCCATACCATATAAAAGAATCCAAATGAAAAAATGATGCAGATTTGTCAACTAACCAAGAAAAGAAAAAACACCCATACCATATAAAAGAATCCAAACTGCCTATATTTAGAGAGAAGACACCCATTAAAATCATTTGAGAAGACATCACTGGAGTTAACAGAAGAATAAAATCATCCTTTAATTGTCTAAAGAATATTATTTATCCTCTTCTATCATGTGGTTCATGATTTCCAATCCACAAAACCATTTTGAATAACTATGCAGTAATAAAATTTTTAGCAAGTGAAATGATACATGATATATCCAAAATATAATATCTACAAATTTTCTACTTGAGTGAGAGATGCCTTCGTGACAGCAATCTAATACATGAACCTACCAAGCTGGAAGTAATATCTTCATCAGTCATTCCCATGGGAACAATTGTGCTTTGGATTAAAAACTATAAAACTATAAAAACTATAAACTCCCATAGCAGAAAACTATAAATATTATAAAACAAAATTCAGATCCTCTTTCATTACCTAACATTACATAGTTGAGCATACTTGAAAAATGCCAAGTCATTACCTAACATTGAAGAGAAATATATGATCAGCCCAATCTATTCTTGAAAAGATGCCCAGTCATTATATACAGAATACCATCTGATGCATTCAACAATGTTTTCATGAAAGAAAAACTATATTTTAGTCCCAAATAGATTAGGTGACCTGCAATTTAATTCTTCAAAGATCATTTTCATCATATTAGTCCACTCAAAGATGACATTTCTTGCAATGTCATCCTTATACTCAAATTTCATTTACCCAAATTTTATTTACATCACCAAATTATCAAATATGCATATCTTTACTGTCCTACCATGATATAAGATATATCCTTTCTAACAAAAATTACAAATTATTTTATAACTTTTTGTGCTAAACTGGACTATTGGAGGATTTTATACACCTATTTGATTTTAATTCTACCCAAATTCTAAAGTACAATAGTATGGAAAAAAAATTACCTTAGACAATGTAACTTGACCCCTTAACATAGTGAGGTTCTCAACTGTAGTGGCTTTCTCTTCTCATTTACTTACAGTTTATAATCAATACTCTGTTTGCAAACAGAACATTAACTCAAATCAGCATATATATTCTTACAAACAAAGTGTGAGATAAAAATAAGAGAAAATACAGTTTTTAGTCCTCAAATTTGTTCCAAAACTATGATTTAGACTAAGAATTTAAGCAAACCTCGCTGCCATCTTCATCTCCTTCATCATCATCATTCACCTCTGAAATTAATTTCTCATATTCTTCTTACTCAGCAGCAGTTGGACCTTCAGCCTAAAAATCAACCAAAGAGAAACATGAGACTTATTGTTTGGGGAAAAAACCAAAATCCTAATATAGACACGTGTTTCACAATGATGCACATGTTTCTTGTTATAGGCTTTCATATCCTTCTCATACTCAGCCTCCCATCATTGATTATACAGCATCAAATCCTTCAGGAAGGCCCATCTTCTCCACCAGAACCTATAATTCCAAAGGAAGCACATAGAAGTTGAGAAATTCCTCTACATGCAACATTGAGTAGTTTAATATAAATAGAATGGAAATGATATGTCTCAATACACCACCAAAAACAATTAATATGAAAAGAATCCTATTTGCTAATACTAAACTAACGGGTAAAGTAAAAGGATGAATAATCCAAGAGTAAGTAAAATTAGATACATGATTAAAAAAACTTGAAAGACAAAATCTGACTGCCATTTATAAAAGCTTGGACCCAAATTTTTTTAGAATTAAGCTATAGTAAATTCACATATTCAAATCAGATATGACTGATTGTAATCCACAGATTCAACACCTGAAACATTCAAATTTGACTGTTATTTATACATGTAAAATTGAAAAAAACAGATATGAAGGAGGATAGACAAAAAATGCAGAAAAATTAAGTCAGGGTTGAACAGACATAAGATATGCCAACATGGCTGGTGTTAGTTATCAATCATACCATCGGAGGATTCGTCGGAAGATGTGACGGAGAGAGTCCGGCGACTCTTGGAGAAGAGATCGAGGTTCTCGTCGGAGTCCTTGGAGATCGCTCCGTTGAAGATCTGACCTCGCTGGTGCTGGTGAAGCCAAAGCGATCCTGATGACGGGAAATTCCTAGCTCCGAACAGAGACTCATGGCCATTCCTAGTAGTACCACTCATCATTGGAACTCACAGGAAATAGAAAAAGAGAGAGATCTAGGAGTAGTAGTTGAGAGAGCAGTAAATTGAAAGCAAGATAGAAATGTGAGAACTGCGAGCGGCGCTCATGGCTGACGACGACAGTGCTCATGGTTGACTACGACGCTCGTGGCTGAACTGCGAGCGGATAGCGACGACGGAGATGGAATTTTTGGGAGGATGGTAGGTGAAAGAAGGAGGTCGAGAGAATGAATTTAGGAAGAGAGAAGGAAGGAAAGAGGGAGAGGAATGTGAGATGGAGTGGTAGAGAGAGGAATTTAGAGATTTGAGAAGAGAAAGATTGAAATTTGAATTTCAATATTTGAATTGAAAAAATGAAAATAATGATTTGTGAAGAGCGGAGAGTAAGGCAATGTAATATTTAATTTAAAATTGAAAAAGAAAAAATTGGACACGTATCGAGCTGTGGGTGCCAATGAAGAAGTGTAGATTTTAAGTACCCTCCACCAAAATTTGACACATCAGCAGAGCAAAGCATTATTTTATTGGATTGGATTTTATAGATTATAGATTTATAGATTGGATTTTATAGATTTATAGATTATAGTTTATATAGATTACTTAAATTAACACTATTGGACAATCTTTCTTATACAATTACAAATCCTTTGGACGGATTAACATTACCGGTAAATTTGGGAAGAAAATCAGTGTTTTACTGTCTTTTATGTCACCCGATACCATTCATAATCCCTAAATATCACTTATTGTCTTATTACTACCCCCTGCAAGAAAAAAAAATCTCTTGAAATTCTTTCTTGAGTAGTTGAAAATATATTTTAAAAATTATTAAAAATAAGGAAAATTATTTATGAAATGGATACATAATTTCAGCCGTATTTTTTTCTTTTTCCTGTTTCTTGCATGAAATGATTAAAAGGTGTCCAATTTCTCTCTTCCCCATACCCATCGGCATTCATTCAATTTAAGCTACAACGCTCTCTCACAAGTTGCAATGCCATCAACAACAACAAGTCGACAGTTTTGTTAAATTATCATTATTCAAGTTTCGAGGGAATATTTTCACATCTACAGTCGAAAGGTTCGTGATATATACTTGGACTTGCTCACTCATTCTCGATAGACATTGAATTTCTTTCCGGCCACTCTCGCAGTCTCGCTCGTCTTTAGTCAAAAGGGCATTCAGATTTCGCTTTGAGCCTCATTTCTATCATCTTCTAGGTGAGTTTTCATAGCTTTCTTTAGAGTCACACTACTGGTAAATTGGTGAATAAATCCAAATTTGGTTTCGATGGAATACTTTGGAATTTTACAAGTTCTTACTTTGGTTTACGAATTGTGCCCGTTTAATTGGCTGATTGTAGGTTTTAGTGTAAAGTCTTGTGATTTTTCTATGGTTTGCTGGTATATGGTGTTGGGGATTCGATTGGTCAAATGACTAGAAGTCTTTTTTCTGGATGTCATTCGATATAGAGTTTAAGCTTTCTTTTGGGATAATTGTCTTCACGGCTCTCTAATGCTATTGATCTCTTGATTACAGTATGTCTGAAAAGAAATCCTATATTTATGCCTAATAGTAGGATTATGATTAACATTTTCCACTGATTGGTGAACTGCAGCACATTTTGTTCTTCATGAGCAATCTTGTTAGCTCTGGTTTCAGCTTCCATTCTTCTCGATCTGATCGAAGTAATATAGTTTATGCACTAAACTAATCTGCTTAATCTTAAACCAATGTGTATTCTCATTCTCCATAATGTTGAGTTGTTGAGCTCCTTTTCATCTAATTACTCATCTGCTTAATCTTAAACCCATGGTGTATTCTCTTATTGGCAGACTACTCGTTTTCATGGCTATTGCTGTGAAGTCAACTAGTTTCTTGCAATTGAAGAAACATGATGTCAATTTCCAGGCTTTTTGCCCCTCCAATAAACCTATCATAACAGTAAGAAGATTCACTATAATGGCTGCTATCAGAACCACGAAAACTGTTGGGCTCTCTGAAACATTCACTAGACTGAAAAAAGAAGGGAAAGTAAGCACCATTTTTCTCCTGCCAACGGGGTATCATACATTTTATGTTTTCCTTTCTGTGTCACTATTAAACTTGAATAATACTAAATTATCTACACCCTATATTTTAATATAATCTAATTCACGAGCGACATATTTTCTATACTTTGTTGCATTTGACTTTTAGCCAAACTATTCTTGCTTAACAATTATCTTCCTATATCGATGTGTAGTTTATACCAGCTTTATTGCAAAGAAATATTAGTTCAGTACTTTTGGATCTAGAAGCCTGCTGTAGAGTTCTTTGAATATACTTATTATGTTACATTTTTTGGTTTGGAAAATATATTTTTTATCATCCTAGTAATTTTGAAACGTCTGTTATTGGTCATTCCTGTCCACATAAAAGTCTGCCTACCATGCTCAATATTTTTTTTTCTTTTATGGATTGGAATCTTCTAGAATTTGTTGGTAGCATACTGGGACATGTGTTGCAGCTTTATATATTTGATACCCAAAAAGTTTTGGAGTTCAAAGCTGTACCATGGGTCTTATAGACTGTGGTTTCCTTAAAGAGGTCTAAGTAACTTAATATTAAGTACTTCGCATGCACTATCAGAGGAAGCATACCATAAATCTGTTTGGCACTTGGTATTGAAAGTGTATGCTTATTAACTTACTTTTAAACATCATGATACCATTTCTTAGTCTGCAGCTTTTAGAATTTTGTTTGTTACTTCAAGAGATTGGACTGCAAAACTTAGTTTATTTATCAATTTTAATATGACAAGTTCAACACCTGTGTTAGAAGAATTGTTTATGATTCTTGATAAAACTTAGTTTATTTATAAAGTTCCAAATGATCTTGTTTTTCTGAGAAGTTTATTTGTATCAAAGGTGGCTTTTATCCCATATATCACCGCTGGTGATCCTGACCTTTCAACCACGGCAGAAGCACTGAAAGTGCTTGACTCATGTGGCTCTGACATAATTGAGCTAGGTGTTCCATACTCTGATCCTTTGGCAGACGGTCTTGTTATCCAGGTTTGAATGCTTTTTTTCGGTTAGGTAACTTGTAATATTCAGTTCTCAAACAAGGTCTTTTTATTCAGGCTGCTACTACCCGTTCCTTGGCAAAGGGGACCAATCTTGATGCAATTACGTCTATGTTGAAGGAGGTATATTTATACAGCTCTTTTGCCATTCTTAAATTATTGCCATCAAAAGCTACATTCAGTCACCTTCCTCCTGCTTTAGTGAATCTTTCTTTCTTTCTTCTCTTTTCTTTTTCGTTGATAAGATAGCTGGGTAAATACCGAAAGTTGTTTTGAACCTGTATATTTATCCTCTGCTTTTCATCTTGAAAGGGAAGCAGATGCCCTGAGATTTCATGGTCTCTAGGGATTACTATTAAACTAAAGAATCTATAATTAGTGATACTATTAGGACTTTGTTTAGAAACAAAATAACTCAACAATAACCAAACATTTGTAAAAACTAATATGCAAATGTATGAGAAACTTGTTCAGGTGTTGTTTGTGCTGCATATGTTCACTACCTGATATCAAATGCTATCATTCACAACTATGTATATTTTTTATCACAGCTTTTGATAATTAGATTGCATTAGTGCATATCGTTCTATTTGTCCTAATTGCACATATGAAACTTTGGTGTATTTCACAAATTTGGTATGTCTCTCTTGTACTATTTGTATATAGATACTCACGTACACACATATCCATAGTTACCTAATCAAATCAACTACTCTAAGGGTGGGGGAATTGGGAACATCTTCACTCATTGCTTGTGCAGTCAGAATCACTTATAGATGCATTTCCAGATGGTCATTCTAAATTGTTAATTTTCCAGGTTGTTCCACAATTGTCTTGTCCAATTGCACTGTTCACATATTACAACCCAATTCTCAAGCGTGGCACTGCTAGATTCATGTCCACTATAAGTGACGTTGGCGTGCATGGTAAGTCATGAGTAATGTTTATCAAATAGCATGGACTTGCATCATTGTATTTTTAGTTCCAAATACCTGACCTGGGTCAAGTG
Source organism: Chamaecrista fasciculata (assembly GCA_003254925.1). NCBI lineage: Eukaryota > Viridiplantae > Streptophyta > Magnoliopsida > Fabales > Fabaceae > Chamaecrista > Chamaecrista fasciculata. The sequence continues at coordinate 195,465 of QANZ01023658.1, forward strand.
CTACATTTAAATTTGAAGTGTGAGTAAAGATGTAATATTTTTGCTTAAAGCGGTTCTTTATTTATTTTAAGTATTACTGGAATTTTATTTTAGTTTTAGTTGAAGGGTAGGATCTGTGTATTATTTTCAGGATTCAGTGTACAAGTACAACTAGATGCTTGATTCTGAAGGATAAAATAGAAATTGTCCAAGCATTCTTATATTTTCTGTGTTTTTCCGAGTTTGGGCCTTGAGGATTGGAATGATATATAATTCACTTTTCCCTATGCTTCCAGGTCTTGTGGTCCCAGATGTTCCCCTGGAGGAGACAACAACTTTGAGGAGGGAAGCTAAGAGGAATGAGATTGAACTGGTTTGTTTATGTAGAAAGGCCTAACTCTCCCCAAAAGAGTTCTCAAAGGGAGAGGGTTGCCCCATTATATATATATAGTGTTATAAGGCCCTTTAACTAAGTGATGTGGGACTTCAACACGCCCCCCTCACGCCCAACTCGGGCGTGAAGCCAACGGGTTATTCCCAGAGCAGCCCCTAAGGCTCATCCGATCCGTCCCACATGCCCAGGCTCTAATTCCATGTAGAAAGGCCTAACTCTCCCCAAAAGAGCTCTCAAAGGGAGAGGGTTGCCCCATTATATATATAGTGTTATAAGGCCCTTTAACTAAGCGATGTGGGACTTCAACAGTTTACCATTGAAATGTTTCTCTTTGTTCCTAAATTCCAGATGAAGTATCTTATATCCATAGTTGTTTATCATAACTACTGTAGAGACGTAGTGGTAAACTTTTCTTTTTCTCTGTTTGTAATATGAATTTGTAAACATGGAACCCTCAAGTCAAGCAGAACAGAGGAAACATTATATTGATGGTGGACAATGAACTGCTTGTTATATTCAAATTCATGTTACATAAATTTGTTAGTGGAGGGCATTGTTTAAAACCCTGTATTTTCTGTTGTGATTTAGGTTCTTCTCACAACACCCACAACTCCAGAAACCCGAATGAAAGCAATTGTTGATGCTGCAGAAGGATTTATTTATCTTGTAAGGGCGTGTTTCAACCATAATAGCTTTCTTTTGTTTTATTTATTTTTTATTAGTTTTCCTTTCCAGCCTACACCATAATTGCTTTTACTTTGCAACTGCTGAGTTACTCAGCTGATATTCTGCTAGTGAAACATCATGGTTTCTTTATTTGAAATATAGGTGAGCTCAATAGGGGTGACTGGTGCTCGAGCATCAGTCAGTGATAAGGTTCAGTCACTTTTGCAGGATATTAAAAAGGTTTGTCCATTTAATCTTGGTCAACTCTCANCGATTGCCACGTCGAAATCAACGAAACTGGTAATTCGAGTGTTTTCCTTTCTTTTTTTTGGGTTAATTTATGATTCCTTAAATTTGTGGATAGTAGGTTCAACTATGCATTTGGAGCTGAATTTGGTTTGTTTTAGAACAGGTACGAAATTGAAGTACAAGCCTGGAATTATTATGGGTGGCAAACATCTTACCCACGACTGTGGTGTTAGTCGGTCCATTGGTTATTTCCTGGAGCCTCTGCTCCTGCTTGGTTTGTTTGGAAAGAAACCCCTCACAATTAGGCTCAAAGGTGATATGTAATTCCTTTTATATGATACAGACATGGCATGAATTAGCGAGTATCAATCCTAAAAAGTATTTGTCTTGTTTTGATTAGCGAAGATCAGCCTGTCATCCCCCTCCAAGATTGGCGGAAGCCCTCCACTCCGATGGTAACTCCGATTCCCCTCCTCGGACTCCTCGGACAGGATTGGCGAATACTCGGATGGTAACTCCGACTCCCCTCCAGGATACTCGGTCAAGATCAGCCTGTTATCCCTCTCCAAGATTAGCGGAAGCCCTCCACTCGGATGGTAACTCCGATTCCCCTCCTCGGACTGGATTGGCGGATACTCGGATGGTAACTCCGATTCCCCTCCTCCGACTCCTCGGACACCCTCCAGGATTGACGGAAGCCCTCCACTCGGATGGTAACTCCGATTCCCCTCCTCGGACACCCTCCAAGATTGGCGGAAGCCCTCCACACGAAAAACACCCCGTGCGAAATGAGCTTGCAAAATAGTCAAATTTAGCAAGTCGGGCCTAATAAAAAATAACTTCGCCTATTGTATTTGTGGAGTTTGGACTTATGTTCTTCTTCTACATCTTCTCCGTTCTTTGGGCTTTGGGCCTTGGGCCCATTCTAACAAAAGAAAACCTACTATCAATAAAACCTACCAAATTTCTTCGACGTGGAGTTGCAGAAGCAGAAGCAGAACGAAGCACACTGAGAAGTTCAGAGAAGAGAGCACAGAGTAGAAAGCATCAATGTTGTCAAAATCGCGTTTTGACTCGTTGAAACGTCCGATATTACAATTCCACCCCAAGAATTCTGGTTGCTTTTCAATTTGACACGAAACTGGGCTAAAATCGGGTAAACTGGGCTAAAATCGGACTAAAACGCATAAAAACAAGATTTCTGGGTGAGTTAACCGATTTTTCACCTTTCAATTTTGCACCCCACTTTTTTCGAAAATTACAAATTTTGAATCAGCCCATAAAGCCCATTAACATAAAAACCCTAAACTTACTAACCCAAAATCGCGACCTCGCCTCTTCAGTCTTCAATCTTCAATCTTCATTCTTCAACCCTAAGTCCCTAATCTTCATTCTTTAGTTCTTCCCTTCATCTTCGAAATCGTGACCTTCATCTTTGTTGCTCGGCGTGTTCGTCGCTGGCTCGCTGCTCAACGTGTTCTCCCGTCTCCGCGACTTCGCCTCTAGGTTGCTCGGCTTGTTCTTCGATTGAGGTTTGTTACTTCGTTCACTTCTCTGATATGTGTATCAGTGTATGTATATGTTTGTTCACTAGTCCGTTTTCATCCAAGTTTGTATGTGTATGTATATCAGTATATGTTTGTTACTTCTTGATTCTTTGTTCAGTCAACCGACACTTCTCTGATTGTGTATATTAGTTTCTATCGATTCCATTTATTGGAAAGGTGTAAATTATTGGTTTGAGTTTTTAGTGTTGATTTATGTTGTGACTTGTTATTTTTGTTATTTGTTGTTGAATTAGTCATCATCATGTCTGAAAGTGGGGGTGTGGTACTGGTGGTTCAATTGTGGGGAACAATTTCATAGGTGATAATGGAAGTGAACATGATGCAGGGAATGAAGGAGATGATGAAATTGGAGATGATGTGGGTTTTGATGACCTGTATTGAATTTGCATTGTGTGGATGTGGATGACTGGATGTCATTCTTTTTAAATTTCTTTTTAGATTTTAAAGACATCTGATGATGAATTTGTCTTTTGGTTATGTCACTTTTGGGATTTGCATATGCTAAACTTTTATTTTGGATAGGCCTTTGCATGTATAGCCCTTTGCTTATGCTATATTTTTAGTACTGTTGAAGTTGAACTTTATGCTGACTTTATGCTTTGTTAATGATGATGATTATTAGAGTTCTCTTGTTAAATGTTGATTGTTGAGTATTAGAATTTAGAGATGATTTGCAAGTTAGTATATTGAAATATCAATGTAAACAGGAAAATCAAGGGCTAAGGGAGCATATGCACAATTTTAAGTTACTATATGATATTTTTATAACATACATATATATATATATATATTTGAAAAATAGTCTTATTAATTTAGGTAGAATCTTACGATTCCACGTTTCGAGTTTGCGTTCCGAGTCCACCCCACCCCTCCCCGAGTTTATGTAAACCAGCGTTATTGACAACATTGGAAAGCATAGAATGGGGAAAACGGCGTACAAGAAGCTTCAGGGAAGCCAGAGTTTCAGACAACGATTAGTTCTTGCGACTCTCTCTTCCACACCAATTCTCATCGAGGATATTCGCACCGATGAGACCTGGCCAGGTCTTCAGAAGCATGAGATCTCTCTCCTTCGCCTGCTTGAGAAAATCTGCGACGATTGCCACGTCGAAATCAACGAAACTGGTACTTCGAGTGTTTTCCTTTCTTTTTTTTGGGTTAATTTATGATTCCTAAAATTTGTGGATAGTAGGTTCAACTATGCATTTGGAGCTGAATTTGGTTTGTTTAAGAACAGGTACGAAATTGAAGTACAAGCCTGGAATTATTATGGGTGGCAAACATCTTACCCACGACTGTGGTGTTAGTCGGTCCATTGGTTATTTCCTGGAGCCTCTGCTCCTGCTTGGTTTGTTTGGAAAGAAACCCCTCACAATTAGGCTCAAAGGTGATATGTAATTCCTTTTATATGATACAGACATGGCATGAATTAGCGAGTATCAATCCTAAAAAGTATTTGTCTTGTTTTGATTAGNAAAAAATTAAAAGATACCAAAGTAATTAAAAAAAAGTTAAATGATGAAAAATAAATAAGTTAAATTTATATAATATGAAATATAAAAAGGAAAACAACAAAAATATTAAAGAGGAAAGATAAAAGGAAAAAAAAAAGTGGAAGGAGCAGCAAACAGACGTGGTGAAGAAGAAAAAACAGAGATGTCAAAACTACCTTTTACCTCCATCTTCCAACATTTTTGTTACATCTAGGTCCCTTAAGGTTTTCTGATGGGATTAAAATGAAATTTCAGAAGGATTTCTTGGATAAGTTTCTGAGTTTAATCCTGGGACCAGATTAAGTTAAAAAACTGCATATAGGTCCCTGAAATCACAGTTCAATCCAGAAACCTTTGGATTTCTTTCATTTTAGTCCCTAACTCCCCCCAAAAAAATTGTAAAACAGCCCAGAACTGATCTACAAGTTTCAATCCAGCCTCTAATCCATTAATCCCTCACAAAATGAACCAAAGAAGTGAAGAAAATGAAAGAAAGGAAAAAAACGCAGGGACCAAACTGAAGATCGCAGAAACCTTGATACCCGCCGGAAAACTCAACAAACTCGCCGGAAAATGGTCAGGAACTGCTGGGTAACTCAAGAACCTACAAAGAAACTTCAATCTTCACTGAAATCGCTCTCAAAACGTTCAAGAAACGAGTGTTTTGAAACTTCTCGTTTCTCTCTCTAGTTCTCGCTGCTCTCTCTTCTTTCTCTCTTCTCTCGTTGCCTTCCTCTCCTCCCCCTTTTCACCTTGTTTCTCTCTCCCTCTCTTTTCGATTTTCAAAACCTCCTCCCCCTCGTTTTGGCCATTCCCCTCCTTCATATTCATGTAGAATAGAATAGTCTCTCTTTGTTTAGCCTCTAGGGAAGAAGAATGACCAAAACCATGAAAGCTCAGACGTGAATCCTTTCCCCATCTATGTTTCGTCCTCTGCCTCTGTCTCCCACAACTTTGTCTCTTTTCTAATGTTGGTGGAGAGAGGCTACTTCTTGATACTAACTTACTCTCTCCTTTTTTCTTTTTCTTTTTTGTTTTATTGAAAAAAAAAAATATAGGTTATCATCAATCAATCAATTAACTTAACAAAAGAATGGTTGATTTTGCCTTAACAAAACAATGGTTGATTTTGCATACGTGGTGCATTCTCATTTAGTGTTTAGCTACTGTTTCAAAGCACACACTCATTGAAATGCCAACACCTGTCCCATAATTTCCCCTCCTCGGACACCCTCCAAGATTGGCGGATATGTCAGCTCTTGGGGAAGATCAGCCTGTTATCCCCCTCCAGGATTGGCGGAAGCCCTCCACTCCGATGGTAACTTCGATTCCCCTCCTCGGACTCCTCGGACAGGATTGGCGGATACTCGGATGGTAACTCCGACTCCCCTCCAGGATACTCGGACAAGATCAGCCTGTTATCCCCCTCCAGGATTGGCGGAAGCCCTCCACTCGGATGGTAACTCTGATTCCCCTCCTCCGACTCCTCGGACACCCTCCAGGATTGGCGGAAGCCCTCCACTCGGATAGTAACTCTGATTCCCCTCCTCGGACACCCTCCAAGATTGGCGGAAGCCCTCCACACGAAAAACACCTCGTGCGAAATGAGCTTGCAAAATAGTCAAATTTAGCAAGTCGGGCCTAATAAAAAATAACTTCGCCTATTGTATTTGTGGAGTTTGGACTTATGTTCTTCTTCTACATCTTCTCTGTTCTTTGGGCTTTGGGCCTTGGGCCCATTCTAACAAAAGAAAACCTACTATCAATAAAACCTACCAAATTTCTTCGACGTGGAGTTGCAGAAGCAGAAGCAGAACGAAGCACACTGAGAAGTTCAGAGAATAGAGCAGAGAGTAGAAAGCATAGAATGGGGAAAACGGCGTACAAGAAGCTTCAGGGAAGCCAGAGTTTCAGACAACGATTAGTTCTTGCGACTCTCTCTTCCACACCAATTCTCATCGAGGATATTCGCACCGATGAGACCTGGCCAGGTCTTCAGAAGCATGAGATCTCTCTCCTTCGCCTGCTTGAGAAAATCTGCGACGATTGCCACGTCGAAATCAACGAAACTGGTACTTCGAGTGTTTTCCTTTCTTTTTTTTGGGTTAATTTATGATTCCTAAAATTTGTGGATAGTAGGTTCAACTATGCATTTGGAGCTGAATTTGGTTTGTTTAAGAACAGGTACGAAATTGAAGTACAAGCCTGGAATTATTATGGGTGGCAAACATCTTACCCACGACTGTGGTGTTAGTCGGTCCATTGGTTATTTCTTGGAGCCTCTGCTCCTGCTTGGTTTGTTTGGAAAGAAACCCCTCACAATTAGGCTCAAAGGTGATATGTAATTCCTTTTATATGATACAGACATGGCATGAATTAGCGAGTATCAATCCTAAAAAGTATTTGTCTTGTTTTGATTAGTGAACTTTTTGGCTACTGTGTTCTAGTTTGTGTTATTACATGAGAGATAAGTAAGTTTATTTGACTCTTTCGTGTGATTACCTCTTGATATTATGTGCTGCAAGTATATAGTATCATTTATGTACATCATTTGAGGTTTGTAGTGAAAGCTATCTTGTAGAATCTTCTTTTTAATAGGCAATACCGAAATCCCTCTTGTTCAGGGACTTCAATCTTTCTAGCCTTAAGCTAGGTTACTTAAACAACATTTCATGTAATTATAGCTTAAAATATTTTGAATTCTTCTATCTCACCGTCTCATGTAAAGAAACCTTTCACTGACTTGGGACTGCTGTCACGGTCATTAAGCTACAACTGTTCATTATTATGTTATCAGGAATTACAAATGATTCTAAGGACCCATCAGTTGATACCTTCCGCTCTACTACTTTGCCCTTACTTAAGCGCTTTGGAGTTCCTTCTGAAGGACTGGATCTCAAAATAGAGAGTCGTGGAGTTCCTCCAAATGGCGGTGGGGAAGTTGTTTTGGCCGTTCCTATAGTTCAGAGTCTAAATGTAAGTATATAAATTCATATGATTTTTTCTGGCTACCTTTTCCATTATTTGATATCTTATATATTCTTCTTTGCAGGCGGTTACCTGGATTGATGAGGGAATGGTTAAAAGGATTCGAGGTGTAACATTTTCAGCCAGAGTGTCTTCTCAATTTGAAAATAGCATGATTCATGCTGCTCGTGGAGTCTTCAATCGTCTACTCCCAGATGTGCACATTTTTACTGATCACAAAGCTGGTCCACAGGCTGGAAAGTATGATGTCTGTCAATCATTATAGATAATATTGAGTTATTGACTACTTGATTTGCATTTTGGAAATACAAGTTTTAGAATTAAGGAGAAATCCAACTTTTGTTGCACAAAATTTTAATTCTTACATATGGGATTATTTTCTGTCACAGCTCACCTGGATATGGGATTTCCCTTGTCGCGGAGAGTACGTCTGGTTGCTTCATCTCCGCAGATACTGCTATTTCTCGTGGACGGGCTGAAGAGACTTTTGACTTTACAGATGATGATAAGAATGACCTGATGCCTCCTGAAAATATTGGTCAGCAAATTGCATTTGGTTTACTTGAGGAAATTAAACAGGGTGGAGTGGTGGATTCAACACATCAGGTTTGCATTCTTGACAATATCCTCTTCCTCTAGTCGTTTTGTTTTTCTTTAAGAACTATTGTACTTAGTAGAATACATATTTCGACGAAGTAGGCTCCACAGCAGCACACACTTATCCTTGATTCTGGAGAAAAAGTATAATTTGCCAATCTCCTTTTTTTTTTTCTTACACCATGGGGTCAGGGAGTGAGTTAAGAATTATGATAAAAAATTGCTTCCCCTAATAATTTACTTTGGTTTGTAGGGTTTTCTATTTCTTCTTTGTGCTCTATGTCCACAAGATTTTTCCAAGGTTCGTGTTGGAGTACTATCTCAGCATGGGATTGAAACGCTAAGGAACATATGGGATTTTTTAAATTTGAAGTTTGTTATCACGCCAGATCCAAGGACGAAAACAGTAATTCTTAAGTGTATTGGTTCTGGCTTGAAGAACCTTTCAAGAAAGGCTTCATGAAGTTAGCAAATTTATGCACTGCAAGAGAGGTTGATTCAAAATGATCAAACAATTGCTGCATTCATCACCCTGGAATACAACGCTACTCCTCTGTATTATATCATGTCATTGCCAACAACGTCATAGGAAGTTTCTGGGCCTCAGTATGCTGGATTTTACGTTGGAACAACTGATCAAATGTACTACAATAGCTGTTCTATTAGCAGGTCAATTTTGGGCATGTTTTTTTATACTACTTTTGCCCTAGATTATAGTAATTTTTTTTTGTCGGGCAAAAGCAAGGTTGCAATTCAACCAAATTTTGTGCAATATATCATTTGAATTTGTCTGAAACTCGACTATATTTATGTTTTTTAAGTTGCTGCATGGTGAAGTCAGACAACGGCTGAGGTTTACTGGGATGTTTCAAATACTTTCAAGTTTTAACCATTTCAAAAAAAGTCAAGTTTACGTTTCGCGAAGGCTTAGTCCTTGGCCTGTAGAACTAAAAATATATTGCGCAGCTAAAAAAAAGCCAAAGTTCCTCCGGTAAAAGTAATCATGAATTGATGTGCAAGTGCAACAATTGTAACAGTATGAAGTAGGCTAGCGAAATGGGCATTAACATATCGGAAATGGATCTCCGCCACTTTCTGGTGTGGTCTCATTCTTCAACGAAAAAAAGGAGAGCATAGAAATCTTTTTTTTTTATTTGAAAATTTAAAACTGAAAGAGAAAATCATGAGATTAATTTTTAATCTCTCATGGTTTTCATCTTTATAAATTTTAAATTCTTCAAATTGATACCTTTTGGAGCAAAAATTGCTTTTCAAACAAGAGAAAAATAAAATAAGACTAATTTTCCCTTTTCTTCCCATCCCTTCCTCCCCTCCAATTATCTAAACAACACCTCCAATTATCTAAACAAACCTTAAGGAAAGTAGAGATATACAACAAACTTTAAGGAAATTAGAGATATACAAAGAGCAAGTCATTGCCCATGGCCTACATATTACCATTGTAAAATCCCGTAACAAATTGTCTCTACTCTCTTATAACATTATTAAGTAAATCCACTAAAACAACTTTATTAAGAAAAATGCCATTTTTTAAATACAACAAAGTTATATGCAACTAAGTATTTAACACTAATTCATAAAAAAGAAGTATTTAGCACTAACAAATAAAATAACACTTGCGTGTATTATAAGATGATGAATCAAGGGATAACATATTTTTTAATCGGTAAAAAGGGGTTTGCAACAATTCAAGTATAAAGAGACAGATTTTTAAGAAGATTAATTGGCATCGTCTCCCCAAGCCTCGTCCCTCAATTTTTGCCTAGTAACAATGCGGTTCTTCCGAGCATCTTCCTGCTTCTTCAATTCTCGGGAGCCAAAAGCTGTAGATGACAATTTTAACCCCATTCCCCTCCTTCATATTCATGTAGAATAGAATAGTCTCTCTTTGTTTAGCCTCTAGGGAAGAAGAATGACCAAAACCATGAAAGCTCAGACCTGAATCCTTTCCCCATCTATGTTTCGTCCTCTGCCTCTGTCTCCCACAACTTTGTCTCTTTTCTAATGTTGGTGGAGAGAGGCTACTTCTTGATACTAACTTACTCTCTCTTTTTTTCTTTTTCTTTTTTGTTTATTGAAAAAAAAAGGTATAGGTTATCAATTAACTTAACAAAATGGTTAATTTTGCATACGCGGCGCATTCTCATTTAGTGTTTAGCTACTGTTTCAAAGCACACACTCATTGAAATGCCAACACCTGTCCCATAATTTCCCCTCCTCGGACACCCTCCAGGATTGGCGGATATGTCAACTCTTGGGGAAGATCAGCCTGTTATCCCCCTCTAGGATTGGCAGAAGCCCTCTACTCCGATAGTAACTCCGATTCCCCTCCTCGGACTCCTCGGACAGGATTGGCGGATACTCGGATGGTAACTCCGACTCCCCTCCAGGATACTCGGACAAGATCAGCCTGTTATCCCCCTCCAAGATTGGCGGAAGCCCTCCACTCGGATGGTAACTCCGATTCCCCTCCTCGGACTCCTCGGACAGGATTGACGGATACTCGGATGGTAACTCCGATTCCCCTCCTCCGACTCCTCGGACACCCTCCAAGATTGGCGGAAGCCCTCCACTCGGATGGTAACTCCGATTCCCCTCCTCTGACTCCTCGGACACCCTCCAAGATTGGCGGTTAATTTAACAAAACAATGGTTGATTTTGCATACGTGGCGCATTCTCATTTAGTGTTTAGCTACTGTTTCAAAGCACACACTCATTGAAATGCCAACACCTGTCCCATAATTTTCCCTCCTCGGACACCCTCCAGGATTGGCAGATACTCGGATGGTAACTCCGGACTCCTCGGACACCCTCCAAGATTGGCGGAAGCCCTCCACTCGGATGGTAACTCCGATTTCCCTCCTCGGACTCCTCGGACAGGATTGGCGGATATGTCAGCTCTTGGGGAAGATTAGCCTGTTATCCCCCTCCAGGATTGGCGGAAGCCCTCCACTCGGATGGTAACTTTGATACCCCTCCTCGGACAGGATTGGCGGATACTCGGATGGTAACTCCGATTCCCCTCCTCGGACACCCTCCAGGATTGGCGGAAGCCATCCACTCAGATGGTAACTCCGATTCCCCTCCTCGGACACCCTCCAGGATTGGCGGAAGCCCTCCACACGAAAAACACCCCGTGCGAACGCACGGGTCTCATCTAGTGTTAAAAAAGGATGAGCTTAAGAGAAAGTACATGATCTTGGCCATTTGGAGTATTGGACCTCCGTGAGTGATAGTGTGGGAGCTTTATGATTTTTTTATTTTTTAAAACATTAGGTTAAAGTTTAAATGATTTGAAAAATGGAGTATTTATTTAAGATGAATTTGAATGGGAATGCTTCATAAGAGAGTGGATTTTTCATCTTTATTTTTATTTATTTTTTATTTTTTGTTTTTGGTTTTTATTATTTTTTATTTTTTAGAGAAATAGTTTAGGATGAGCTAAAGGGAGAGTTTGAATGAAAAGGCTTGATGAAAGAGTGAGTCTATTCTTTTTACTTTTTTTTAATTTTGTTTAATTATTTTTTTTATTTTCATTTTTTCTTTGTTTTTTCTCAAAAGATAGTAATTTGATCCCAATATTTTGATTTAGGTTTTTGGGCCGGTCAAAATACGGTGTTTACAGTGATTAGCAAAGTATCGAAGCCCATGTCCCCAGTGGCCAGCTCAACGTCGCGATTCGACGGCCAAGACCAACTGTCGGCGGCCAGAGGTTGCTCTAGTACACCATCGTTCAAACTTCAACAGTGAAGAACTAAAGATCCTCGTACGCCGGCAGCTAAACGTGAGAGAGGGACCTCCGTCTAAACATTTTGGTAATTTTTTTTCTTGTTTTTTTCCTTAATTTGTTTTGAAAAAGTTGCTTACTATTAAAATTATTTTATTCCGCCTGAACTCGCCCATAACCCGAACACATCGGGTTGTGTGGGTTGACAGGCAGGTTCGGGTAACAAAAGTCCAACCCGCTACTTATTATATCAACTCGCTCACCTACCCGAACCCGTCCGAACTCGGCTGATGCACAACCCTAACTGGAACCCCTCCCCTGCAACCCTCCTCACCTAACCCCGAACACCACCAAACAACCAAACACCACCAACGTACCCAACACCTATTAATTGCCCCCATCAAATTTGGGTCCTTCGGCCACAACCCTCACCTATTGGAATCTCTATACCATCTGACATGATCGAAAACTCAAGGAAATATTGGAAGAACGACCTCATCCTACATTTGGGAAGCCTATCGGTCAATTTTGAGATTCTCCACCGAAAATTGACATGGATTTGGAAACTCAAAGGCCCCTTACATTTCACTTTTATGGGGAAAGGATTCCTTCTTCTAAGCTTCGACCTCCAAGAGGATAGATGGAAAACCCTTCAACACGGACCCTGTATCATCTTCGGACACCTAATCTCCCTCAAACTTTGGGAACTCAAATTCAGACTATCCTCTGCCTCCCAGGACATATTCTCACCGATTTGGATACGACTACTCGATCTTCCCATTGAATATTTCCACTAGGAAATTCTGGTTAATATCAAAAAGGGACTAAGCACTTTCCTTAGCATCAATGATACAACCCACAACCTATCCAAAGCGAGCTATGCAAGAATTTTTTATCTCCGAAATTTATCTCTTTCTCTTCCACCATCCATCGCCATTGATGGCTTCATTCAACAACTTTCCTATGAAGGAAGTTTGGGCTTTTGTTCTACTTGTGGCAACGTCAACCACCATTACAACGTTTGCCCATCCAAAAAAAAAATCGCCTTGCTACCAACCAACCCCTTCGCTCCACCTCCGGCGAACGAATCACAAAATCACCGTTGAATGCACTAATATCGAGACAACTTTCAAATTCAAATTCAAATTCGGGCAAGGACAAAGGCAAATGGATAGAACAAGACAAACTTAAAGAAGCACTCAAATCGAACTCATCTTTAAACATTTTTGAAAATCTGGCTCAACACAAGAAATTTCATATAGGTGAAAGTTCTGGGTCAACTTCAGAGTCAACGAAAGCTACGTCCCCCACACATAACTCTTTTTCAAGCATTCACCTTCCCTCTGAGGGCCCCACATCTAATATATTGAGCTCCTTCCCTCTCTCATCTCAACGTAACCTTTCCCCAAAGCAAATAAACCCCCTTTTACCCCATCTAATGGTATTATGTAGTTATAAATTGTATTTTATTAATTTTAGATTATTTATATTTAAGATAATTAATATTTATTTTATTTATATATTGGCCAAAGTGCGAATTTGGTCTTATAACTTTGTTCTAGGTCCCAAATCAGTCCTATATCTTTTTTTGTCTCAGTTTTGGTCCCATATATTTTGAAAACTTTCCACCGTTAGTCCTCCGTCCATTTTAAATTACATTTTAGTCTTGAAAACTTCAAGTATTTTTCACTTTAGTCCCTGACTATCAAAATGAAAGTGAAAGAGCATTCCTAAAGATTCTCAAACCATATATTTTGGTCCTTAATCCCTGAATTCTTCATGAAATGGAATAGAAATGCAAAAACAACACAAATTAAAGTAAATAACAGAGGGACCAAAACTAAGAACGCAGAAAATTTAAAACCCACAGGAAAATCCACCAAATGGGCCGAAAAACGTACCAAAATCACCGGAAAACTCAAGAACTCATTCAAAAACCCCAATCCTCACTGAAATCTCACTCAAATAGTCGCCCTCAAATGCTTGAAGAAAGAATTTTCGAAAATCCAAACTTGAGTTTCTTGGCGATTTCCGGCGAGTTTGGGGTATTTTCTGGCGAGTTTTAAATTTTCTATTTTTCAGTTTTGGTCCCTCTGTCATTTGCTTTAACTTGTGTTGTTTTTGCATTTCTATTCCATTTCATGAAGAATTCATGGATTAGGGACCAAGATGTAAGGTTTGAGAATATTCAGGGATGCTCTTTCACTTTCATTTTGATAGTCAGGGACTTGAAGCTTTCATGACTAAGTTGTAATTCAAAATTGACGGAGGACTAACAGTGGGATGGTTTCAAAATATATGGGACCAAAGTTGAGACAAAAAAAGATATAGGACTGATTTGGGACATGGAGTAAAGATACAAGACCAAATTCGAGACAAAAAAAAAATAGGACTGATTCGGAACCTGGAACAAAATTACAAGACCAAATTTGCACTTTGGCCTTATATATTTATTGACTTATGTTTATTTTATTTTATTTATTCTATTTAATATTGTAATAATATTGGTAATAATAACAATAGAATCTCAAGCTCAATAATCACATAGAATTATCTCACGGTAGAAAAATAGTAAAAATTTTATCATATCCCCTTTTCATTTTTAATAATAAGAAAAATATAAACAAGATTAAAATATATTCTCCTATGAAAGAAAATAAAAATAAGTCATAGATAAGTAAGGCACAAACAAATTTGAAATGCATTTCTCAATCAAAGAGGTATATAAAGTATAAATAAATAGTCAATTAATATAATTAGAGAAAATATTTTTAACAAAATATATACCTTGAATCAAATCATCAGACTGATTTATTTCTCTTCCATTCAAAGTAAAACTCTACCCTTAATTGGCGGGAGTTCGTCAAGTTTCTTCCCTTTTTCCTGTGAAAAATCTCGACTAATATATATGGATTTGCTACAATTGTAACACACTCTCTATTCCATGTAGCATGGTCTATTTCCATGTGGCCTCCCAAGTTGCCACACCTAATTTTTCCATAGTTAAAAGTTTGATTTTGAGACTCAAAATCATCATTCTTCCTCATTCTTTTCTTTTCTTTTTCTTTTTCTCTTTTCATTTCCTGTAAGTTCTTTTTAACTATTCGATATTTATTTAGTAAGGATGTATAATCCCTAATCTCAAAGGCAGCCACAACATTCTTAATTTTTGGTTTCAATCTTGACTCCCATTGCTTAACCTTCCAATTCTCATCATAATTATATTTGAGATAAGAAGTGAATTTAGACAACTCTTCAAATTTTGCATCATATTCACTAGTTGTCATGCTACCTTGCTTCAACTATAAAAATTCAATTTCTTTTTCATTTTTCACACAATCAGGAAAATATTTATCTGAAAAAGTGGTTTTGAAAGTATCCCAAGTAATTTGGACATTAATTTTGTGTTTCTAATATTTTTTTAACATTTTCCCATCATTACTCAGCTCCTCTTACAAGCTTATAAGCAGCAAAGGTCACCTTTTGGGCATCTGAGGTTCCTAAAAGTACAATTATTTTCTCTAACTCTCTAATCTAATCTTCAGCTAAGGATGGATTGGGACTACCTCAGAAAGAAGGTGGTTTAGCTTTTTGAAAATTTAACAAACCCTGAAAAGTGTGGTTTTCTACTGGTTGTTCATGCTCAAGACTTATGTTTTTGTTGTTACTCACACCATTTTCTTAGCTTAAAAATGTTGTAACACTTTTTTGTAGCAAATTCTTAATCCTTAATGGCATCAGCCATTTCTCGGAGGGTTTGCATCATGCCTTCTAGGCTCTCATCTGTGCTACTAGTCGGACTGGTGGATGTCATGTTGTTCACTACATAAACAAAAAAAATATTGAGGTGATCAAGCTCAATAATAATTAGTTATGAAGGGAAAAGTATAACATTAAGTAGTTCAATATAGGTACACTCGTACCCATGACATGACGTCTACCCATAATCCCTCCTAAAAGTTTATTTTTTTTATAACTGTGCTCTGATACCACAAATGTAACACCCATTTTTAATTTAATATTATTAAAATTCTTAAAAATATTAACTCAAATTATTAAGATAAAAGATCAAAGATAAATGAATATAATTCTTAAATACATAGTATTATTAATGTAGAAGTCCACAACATAATAGTTGATACATATATTGTCATATAAATTTCTTATATCAAAATCCTATACTCCCAAACTTGATCTACTGAAAATCTCCCAATCTAGCATATGAGCTTAGAAACAGTCGTCCCTTTGTGTATTTGGATACATCATGAAAATAAAATGAGGATTGAAAATTTTTAGTAGGAAAGGAAACATGTTAAAAATATTTTACATGATGCATCCAGCTGTATAAGTCACATAGTAGTAATAATAACAACAATAGAATCTCAAGCTCAATAATCGCATAGAATTATTTTTCACTTTATGGTGACGGTTTTTTTCGCCGCACAATATCATGGCTGGTGGCTTTTCTCACCCACCACGGTGACTTTTCTCACTCACCGTCTATATACCAGGACGTCCTCCAGCTGGATCCAAACAGAAAACTATGATCGAGATCACCTCCCTTACCGAGGGTCATTTCTCCATCATCATAATACTATTGAGTTTGAGATATGATACTACATTAAATATATTATTAAAATACATAAAATAAAATAGAAATAGACTTATACAGAATTAAAATAAGGAATGAATCATTTTCCTACCTAATTTTTAGAAACTATTATGAGATTCCTCATATCCTCGCATATATGACTTACATGCATGCTTTTACTCAATCACCAAGTACAAAACGTGGCTTTACTTTCACACACATATATAGATTTTGTGTTTCTCTTTTTTTTTTAATTATATATATATTAATAATATAACAACGGAAGCATACCCTGAACAAGGACAAGCATGCCCCACCGTAGACATGGCCTAGCGGCCATACCCCAGTAATTAAGGGATGGCCGCTAGGCCCCACAATTTAAAGGGCATGGCCTCCCATAATTAAGGGACATGGCCCAGCGGCCGGCCATGCCCCACAGTTTAAGGCCACTAGGCCATGTCCCACATCGTGAAATATGGGACAACCATCATGCTTATCCAATCTTACGTAGGTGAGTAAGTCAATCGCGCATATGAATTCGGTTAAGATCCTCCTAAGATATCTCCAAGAAATATTCTTACGGCTACATCAACTCAAAAAGGATTCTCCTATAACCAATAGGAAACGGAATCCCCTAAATCTTGGACCTGCCTATGGCCGCCCGACCTATAAAAAGGCTTAGGCAGACTCATTAAAGGTAACACACTTAATTCAGTCTAGACTGGTTACTCTCAAATACTCTTACTGACTTAGGCATCGGAGGAGAATCGCGGGCCAGCACCCCCGCTATTCTTTGTTTTGTAGGAAATCGTCATCAGAGTTCCTCACTGAACCAGGTAAAAGCTCCCGGGCCAGAACTTAGTTCATCATATATATATATATTAATTTATATAAATTATTTATTTTTTTAGTCTTTATTCATTAACAAATTTATCATTATTTTATTCTAATATTAAATTTTAATTACTAAATATTCTATATATTTTATTTAATCTATTTAAAATTTTTGGTGTTACTTTTCGAGCTTCCTCAAGATTGTCTAGGCTTTTTTGGCTTTTTTGGTTTTGTTGGTTCATGGTGTGTTTTATATTTATGAGGTCTTCAGACAATTGATTTTGAGAGCCATATAAATTACAATGTCATACAAGAGGGTGAATGGGGCAACGACAAGGTAAATGGAAAACATGCATTAAACAATAAACAAATAAATTATAGCCAATAATCACCAAGTACACACACATATTATATTTATATATGAGTCACTTAAATAATGATTAACTTACTAATTAGCTTAAGTACATATAAAACAGTAATCAAGGGTGATTAAAAACCTACTTGAACAATTTAGAGAGTCATCCAATTACTTTTAGAAGCTCCAAAGTGCCTCCAATCATCTTAGAAATTTCAAGGTGCTTTAAGAAGAAAAAACAGAAACAACAAGAACTACTAGAAATTTAGAGCGCCACCTCAGGTTTGGCCCATCCTCTAAATAATGGGCCAACACCATACAGAGTTGCGTGCTCTGTTTTTGTATAGCAAAACAAGGATTATATGTATAGAGATGGATGGGAGATGAAGAAATGACGAGATGATGGAAGGAATGAATTGGGCAGTAGGAGAGGAAGGGGTTTAGGCTCTGTTACCAAATTGGGCAGCAGGGAAATATAGAAATTTAGAATGAAAGGTAAAAATTGCAAGAGAATAGAGAAAGAGGAGGGAGAAACAGGATTTAGGGAGAAGAGAATAGAGAATGAGAAGGAGAGAATTCAGAACTCAACATTGCATTCATTCAAGTATGTCTTACAATGGCATGAGAAAGAGTTTATATAGAGCAAAATAATAATAAAATAATAGCCAAAATAATATTATAAAACACAAGTTGCAAAATAAGTTGAGCAAGTTGACATATTTTAATATTCCCTATTTCTTCTATGATAAGTTTTCATGGGTTTAGGCTAGTTCCCCTCAAATATCCTCTTTTGCTTATGGGCATTAGGTGTTGCTCCAGATTAGACTTGCAGCGGAAGCAATTTAGATCCCCTGGAGTACTCCAGGGGTATAGTGATGAGAGAGATAGAAACAAGGGTAGAGAGAAAGTATCACTGGGACTCACTTCTCTCTCTACTTGTTTCTATCTCTCTCATCGCCACACCCCTAAACTACGGTAGAGGATCCAAATTGGCAAAGGAGACACAATTTGGGGTTTTCTTTTGTGGTCTCTGTTTGAAAAAATAATTGTTATTTTGTTTATTTGTAATTTTATAATGTAATATGACAACTTGTGTGGCATTTTCATAATATGATGTAACAAAATTATGATGACTCATAAACATTCGTTCGTCTATTTTAATGAAAAGTTAAAGGAAGGAGTGATTTGCACCTCATGCAAAGTTCAGGTTCCTATTATAGAGAAAGAAAAGATTACTCAACAAATGCAATTGGTTATCTTGATTCATTACGGTAAAGAATGAGATATAAATACAAAAGAATATTCATATATATTCTACGACCTTTTAAAGAAGGACACCTCACAAGAACACCTCACCAATATTACAGCTGGAGAAAAATCTACACAAAACAAATTTACAACCGAAATATGCACAACTCATCAGAATTCAGTATTCATTCCCTATTATGCTTTGTCAAATGTTAGGCATCTCAGAAAATCTTAATTCAAGGCACTATTAAAGATGGACTTTATGTTTTTGACAATTTGAAGATTGCACGATCCTCTCCACAATCATCTCATCATGCATTAGCTATCTCTCATTCCACCAAGTCTCACAGTCATGCTCATGTTTTCTCTTCTCTCTATGACATTCTCGGTTGGGGCATGCTTCAGTCCTTATTGTTAATCAAGTTCTTCGTGATTGTAATATGCCCACTATGAATAAACTCAGCTTCCTTTATATTCTGCTTGCTATCTTGGGAAGACTCATTGCTTGCCTTTTAGTCTTTCTGTTTCTGACCAATATTACAACTGGAGAAATATACACAAAACAAATCTATAGCCGAAATATGCACAGCTCATCAGGATTCATTCCTTATTTTGACTTAAATAAAAAAAATATGAAAGTTTTTAAAAAAGAAATGGCCAAATTTTGGCACGACTGGACTTGGTTGCTTGGTTCAGGTTTGACCCAACCAAGTTATGGGTCCGGTCCATTAACATTCCTAACTAAAATGGAGAACTATTAGAGTTTATTCAATTTGGAATTTACTTTTGGAGTTTTGTCCTTTTGATGTGCTTATTTCTTTTAATCCATCAACCTTGGGAGTTACGTGTGTATTTAATGAGATTGTCTCTGTATTTAACGTTCACATTCATTGGTTAGATGACCATTAACGTCTCAAGGATTTGATGGTTGACAATCATGAATGTTGAGGGACTAGGTTGTGTAATACCATTATTTATGGACTAAATCGCTGACTCAGTATAAATTTGAAGGCTAAAAAAATAATTTTTTCCTAAAATTTTAGCGTAATTTATTTTTTCTTGGAATAAACATCTTAGGTCAAATACTCGGTTTGGTCCTCAAACTATGAGGTAATTTTCAGATTGGTCCTAAAACTATTTTGGTCAAAGTGTACTTTTGGTCTCATAACTTTTGCTCAGGTCTCAATTTTGTATCATAACTTTTTTAGTTACACTTTTAGTTAGGTTGTAGAATTGGTCTCATATAAATGCAAAAAGTTCTACCGTCAGTCCCACCTGACTAAAAAATATGGGACTAATTCTGCATCTAACCCAAAGATATGGAACCAATTCTGCAACTTGACTAAAAGATATGAGACCACTTCTACAATCTAACCCAAAGATCTATGACCAAAAGTATAATACGAGACCAAATCTATTAAATATGACTTGTTTCAAGTTTAAACGTGATGAGTTTAGAGCTACATATTGTTCTCAAAGGGTTCTTTCTCTATCCCGTTGATGTCGTCAACAAACGAGGTCAAATCCCTCTTAAAAGTATATTGCTAGTTTCATGGTCGAACAAGCAAAATTGATAATATCTCTCTCGTTTCAAATTCGAATGCGACAAATTCAGAACTACAAGTTCCTCTTAACAGATCCTTTGAACTTAAAATGAGAAACGAGAGAAATATGACCAAATTCAATAGTTTGGGGCTAACATGAAACATTTTACCAATATTCAGGACCAAAATGAAACATCTTACCAACATTTAGGACCAATTTGAACATTTTAAAACATAATGGATCAAACTGAACATTTAAGTATACATTTAGGACCAAAATGACCCTTTGACCCTTTTTTTTTCTTTAAAGTAATTCAAAACGACCTTGGTATTAAACATAGTGGCAATTTACAAATCTCCGTTCATTTCACGGGAATAAATTTTTTTTTTCTTTTTCTTTTCTAGTTTCATGATAAAACAAGAGAAAACGATTCTTGTCCGTAAGCTCCCAGAATGCCTCGCCTTGCTCATCGTTCTTCAATCTTACGTGCTTCCCTCTCTTTCGGGACACCCATTAGACTCTTTCTCTCTTTCTTCTCTCTCTTCTGTAATTCATATTCCCATTTTCTCTCTCTTCATTCTGGTTTGATTTCCCATCATCATCCTCCATTTCCTAACTTAGCACAATTTCCACAATCATGGATGATCGAGTTGAAGACGATGCCACCACCAAGGACGCTTCGTCGGCAAACGTGACCTCTAATAATCCACCACCTCACCGGAAAGCACATTCCTATAGCCAACAACATAGAAACCCCAACGCGCAAAAGCGAAATCACCAAGTTCGCAAACACAGTTTCGACGATGATTGTATTTCCAAGGGCTTAGATTCTCTTTACGAATCCGACAACGACGACGAGTTTTTCCCCAATTCGTCTGGTAATAACCCTTCTGCTTTGGCCTTCGATGAGTATCTTGAACAAAGAATGGCCACAGACGCCGCCGCCGGCGGTGGTGCCGACGACGATGCACCGCCGTCCCCAACACTGCCGGAATTTATCGGAAGCGGCGGTGAAACCGCCGTCTTCAAGGTTCCGATTCGAGCCGCCGTTCATCCGGCCCGGCCGCCGTGCCTCGAGTTAAGGCCGCATCCGTTGAGGGAGACTCAGGTGGGAAGGTTTCTTCGGAATATTGCGTGTACTGATGAACAATTGTGGGCTGGTCAGGAAAGTGGTGTTAGGGTTTGGGAATTTGAGAATTCGTTTAAGCCTGGAAGTGGGATTGGTGGAAAGGTAAGAAGAGGCGATGAGGATGCGGCGCCGTTTAGTGAATCTGTGGATACTTCTCCGACGATGTGTTTGATAGTTGATAATGGGAATAAGTTGATTTGGAGTGGGCATAAGGATGGGAAGATTAGATCATGGAAAATGGATCAAACGTTTGTTACTCCCTTTAAGGAAGGTCTTTCTTGGCAGGCACATAAGGGTCCTGCTCTTGCATTGGCCATAAGTTCGTTTGGTAAGGCTTTGTGTGTGTGTGTGTGTGTGTGTGTGTGTGTGTGTGGCTCAAACGTGAAATTATTACTCTCGTTCTATGAAGCATTGAGTGTCTCTCACTTGTCCATGTTCCCCACCCGTAACACATCATACAACATTGCTTGACATATATTCATGAGTATCAAAATTTAAAATCATTTTTTTCCACTCCGACCGCATTGAAAGGGATGAATTCGGTCTTAGGAATGATTAAATCCTTGAAATAATTGTTCTATGTATCACATAAATTCTTCGATAGAATAGAAAATAGAAAAAGATTGACACATGATATATTTCATGAATAGATATTATAATTTTTGAAAATTTTATCAAGTTTTATGAATATTTATGCTGTGTAGTATTATATAATTTGGAGAATTGGACTTGTCCGTGTTTGTGCTTTGTAACTCTCATTATAATTGTGTTTCATCCTGCTAGTTTTGACTTAGTGCCTCTCGTTGCTTTCATGCAGGCGATATCTGGTCAGGTTCTGAAGGGGGTTTTATTAAGGTCTGGCCATGGGAATCAATTGAAAAATCTTTGTCTATGTCTCCAGAAGAAAGGCGCATGGCAGCCTTACTTGTGGAGAGGTCAGGAATCGACCTCAGAAGTCAAGTCACTGTTAATGGTGTTTGCAGTATATCTTCTCAAGAGGTGAAGGGTTTGTTGTCTGATAATGTTAGAGCTAGAGTCTGGTGCGCGGGGCCATTGTCCTTTTCATTGTGGTATGCTTCCTATTCTGACATTGCACTGTTCAGTTTGATGCATATTTGTGGTCTTTAAATTTTCTTTAATCTGTGTTATGCTTTTATGACAATACATTTATGAGTTACTGGCAAAGAAATTGTTTTGTTAACCTATAGTTTCTGCAACAGTAACAAGTATGCTTCTTCAAATGTTTTGTTGTGCATGTAAGATATGCCATATCCCTAATTATAAATCTGAGATACTCAAGACTCGAAAGTTGACATTTTTACAGGGATGCCCGTACAAAGGACCTTCTGAAAGTATTTAACATTGATGGTTCCACTGAAAATCGGGTTGACTCATCATCTATGCAGCTGGATCAAGTTGTAGAAGATGAAACAAAGGTAAAGTTTGTCCCTACCTCAAAAAAGGAGAAATCACAAGGAACTAGCTTTCTACAAAGATCCCGTAATGCTATAATGGGGGCTGCAGATGCTGTTCGTCGGGTTGCAACCAGGGGTGCAGGAGCATTTGTTGAGGATACAAAAAGAACAGAAGCTATTGTTCAAACAAACGATGGAATGATTTGGACTGGATGTACCAATGGCTTGCTTGTACAATGGGATGGGAATGGGACCCGTGTCCAAGATTTTAATCTCCATCCTTGTGCAGTCCAATGCTTCTGCACTTTTGGAACGCGAATGTATGTAGGCTATGTGAGTGGTGTTTTGCAAATATTGGACCTTGAAGGCAATCTAATTGCAGAATGGGTGGCTCATAATAGTCCTGTGATCAAATTGGTTGTTGGTAATGGTAATATTTATAGCTTGGCTACACACGGTGGCATACGCGCATGGAGTATTACGTCTCCAGGTCCTGCTGACAACTTAATAAAGCAAGAGTTGTCTGGAAAAGAACTTGTATACACAAGACGGCACAATGTCAAAATTTTGATTGGCACATGGAATGTTGGTCAAGGAAAGCCGTTGCAGGATTCACTTCTGTCATGGTTGGGTTCTGCTGCATCTGACGTAGGCATTGTAGTAGTTGGTTGTCAAGAAGTGGATATGGGTGCAGGTTTTCTTGCAATGTCTGCAGCAAAAGAAACTGTATGACTTTTTATAATATTTTTTTTATCTTTCTGCAATCTGTAACATGAGATTCTTCACCAACTTCAATTATAATGGAACTAGACTATGAAACTGTCACAGCTCACAAATTTTCTTAGTGGAAACATGAGCCAACAGATTTGTTAAGTTGAATCTGAAATGATGAACTTGATTTGTCGTTTTGTTTGTGTTGGTAATTTTCATCTGAAAAACATGTATGTTCTTCTGATACTGTATGGTGGCTAGGCGGACTCATTCTATTTGTGTGTAACCAATGGCAAATATTTTCTATTTCCTTCGTCTTTTTTATTTTTCATGTGAATTAGATAAGTCCATACTACAAAGGAAATTACACAAACAATCCATCCTGTTTGAATTGTCTATTTTATGCATGCATTGACCAATCCCCATTGCAGGTAGGGCTTGAAGGAAGTGCAGTGGGGCAATTGTGGCTGGATGCAATAGGAAAGTCCTTAGAAGAAGGAAAAACTTTTGAACGTATGGGCTCTAGACAGCTTGCTGGCTTGCTCATATCTCTTTGGTGAGTGATTCTCATGAAATTATGTTGCTCGTTCAACTAAGTAGTATTACTAACTTGTTGGCAGCCTTTCAGTCATATACTTGGGATTTCTACCTTGTTATTTTTCTTCTGTTCTTATATTATGAGTTGGAATTCCTTAATTAGGGTGAGAAAGAATCTTAGGACACATGTTGGAGATGTTGACGTTGCGGCAGTCCCATGTGGCTTTGGACGTGCAATTGGTAATAAGGTTTGTACTAAACTCCCTAACTACATAACTAGCTTATATGTTGCCAGCACAAGGCAGTACCGTTCTGTTTAAAATTTCTCACGACTGATTTCAGCCGCTTGGTAGATTGAATTTCAAGTGGTTGAATAACTTTGTTGTGCATGAGCAGCTTTCTTTAATCTTCATTTTGATACTATATATACTCAGGTTTTTCTAGTTATCGTTGAAAGTTAATTATGAAGCTTTAATTAATGACTTCAATCTGGTTTAGTTGTTTTGGATTCTGGATAACAATTAAATAGTTGGGTTTTGGGTTGCATGTGGCCTCATGTAGATAATAACAACTTGAGCATTCTTTCTTTCTCACACATATTTTGAGTGCAATGTTATCAAAAGTGAAAAGAAAAAAAAGAAGGTAGAAGGAAGGCTAAGGATGCTGGATTACATCCCTAACAAGGAGAAAACAATGATAGGGAGGGAAAAGTACACAAGAAAAGAAAGTTTGTTGACATGGAGCAAAGAATGTTTTTTTACTTGTCAAGTAATTTAATGCTTCCTCACATCTGAGCGAATTATGGAATTGCATACTTGCACTGTGTAGGACATAATGCTTTTGCTTAAATCACTGTTATCACATTAGTCAATAGCTTTTGCTTGGTGCCTTCAAATTCCTGTAAGATTATAGTAATAATTGCGAAATAATATTTTTTTACCTGCTCTTTTTGTACATTATTTTGGGCTAAATTTCAAGCTGCTTTATCTGTGTCTTTAGTGTTTGTACTGAAATATGTATATAGGTCTTGCTTGTTCAAACAATAATTTGAATGAGTACCTTGGTAAATTTTTTACTTCAGCGCTAAAATTTTTCTTTGTTGGAATGAACACTAACGAGGCTTAAGTTGATCAAACAGGGAGGTGTGGGTTTGAGAATTAGAGTCTATGATCGGACAATGTGCTTTGTGAATTGCCACTTGGCTGCACATCTGGAAGCAGTTAATCGGCGCAATGCTGATTTTGATCACATTTTTCGAAATATGGTCTTCAGTCGATCATCCAACCTGCTTAATACTGCAGCTGGTATGGTGCCATACCTGTTTTTGTGTTGCGTTCTAGCCTTCTCGTCATATTTATTTTGGCTGCTTTACTCTTCTGGCTTGCCCTTGGTCCTCTCTGTTACAGCTGGTGTTTCAACTGCTGTTCACATGCTTCGTGGTAACAATGTGAGTATTTTGCTTTCAGCCTCGAAGTGTTGATTTTCTTTCTAGTCAAAATTATCATCATAATAACAAGGCTTTCATTATGTTGTAGGCTATGGGTGTCAACTCTGAAGAAGCAAAGCCCGAATTATCTGATGCAGACATGGTGGTTTTTTTGGGTGATTTCAACTACCGCCTTTTTGGTATATCTTATGATGAAGCTAGGGATTTTGTTTCTCAAAGATGCTTTGACTGGCTTAGAGAGAAGGATCAGCTCAGGGCAGAGATGAAAGCTGGAAAAGTTTTCCAGGGAATGCGGGAGGCAATCATCAGATTTCCACCCACTTACAAATTTGAGAGGCACAAAGCAGGTTTAGCAGGTAAATTATGTGACAGGTTTAGTACACTGCTTTTGGCACTCTCGTTTTTTATATCTTTTTTTTTCCTTGATGTATGTAATAGCTTCATTGTGGTGTACGATCAACTTTCTATTATTAGCCATGATTGATGGAAACTGATGATGTGACTTCCTAGAAATATGTTGCCCATGTCAAGGACATGTGAACTACATTCAATGACATATGGACTACATTCAACTACTATGTTAATTATGAAACAAAACTAAAGCTCTTGGAAACAGCACCAAATTGAAAACAAACCAAAAGTCTAAGTTCTGGTAAGGGATGACCATGGGTATTTTCCTTGGATGATCTGGGGAAAAAAACCATTTTTGAAGTATCTTGTCTACTCAGACTCGGTCCTAGGTTGTTCAAAAAACTTGTCCAATAAATCTCTAAATCTCTAGATTCATACTTGTTTACTAGGAGAATTTTCTAAATAAGTAATTTTTCTTTATAAAGAAAATAAATGAAGAGTTACAACCATTGCATTGTTAAAACTCTAAATTTACAAATTTATTTTTTCATATGTATCAACCATAACTACTTATATGTAAACATTAAATATATATATATAGGCAAAAGACCCTTTTGTGCCCTTAACGTTTGCGGTGATTTTCAGTTATGCCCCTAACGTTTCATTTGTGTCAGTTGTGCCCCCAATGAGAAATGTTAGTTTCAATTATGCCCCCAATTTTACTTGTGTGTCATTTTTTTGTTCTGAATTGAATATGTGGCAAGATGATTGGATAAATAAAACATCCTTGATTTATTTTTTATCCTACATGGATTTACATTCTCTAAACCAAAAAATTACTACCATAAATTTTTTTTGACATCATCATCTTCATCTTCGCAAGCCTTATACCACGAAGGAAATGCCATGGTGGATAAAAAATAAATCAGGGATGTTTTATTTATCCAGTCATCTTGCCACATATTCAATTCAGAATAAAAAATTGACACACAAGTAAAAAAAATTGACACATCAGCATTGAGTCAAAATTGGGGGCATAATTGAAACTAACGTTTCACATTGGGGGCACAACTGACGCAAATGAAACGTTGGGGACATAACTGAAAATCACCGCAAATGTTAGGGGCACAAAAGGGTCTTTTGCCTATATATATATATTTTTTGTTGTATGAATTTTAATATATTTATTGTGGATCTGGGGTGGAGTGGCAACCTAGACTCAGATCCATTTTTTAAAAGACCTATATTCCTGGAGAGGCTAAATTTTGCTTGTATTTGTTCTACCAAAAAAATCAAAGTATAAGCCTATAACGACCCAAGTAGTACTTAACCCAAATTTGACCATTACATGTATATTATCTGCATATATTGCATAGTCTGTAACTCTGTCTCTGGAAGATGTCTCTTATGTTGGAGCATACAAAGAAAAATTAAATCTTTAGATATAATGGGATCTCTTTTTCAGAAGATGGCAATAGCATAACTTCTATGTGCTCTCAGGTTATGATTCTGGAGAGAAAAAGCGAATCCCTGCCTGGTGTGACCGAATAATATATCGTGACACTCGGTCAGCTTCAGTGTCTGAGTGCAGTTTAAATTGCCCTGTTGTCTCATCAATTTCACTGTATGTTATATGGTCATTATTACTTTGTGCTGTCTGTTTTTCCACTGGGAAACAATTTTTCATCATTTAAACCATTTACAGGTATGAAGCATGCATGGATGTGACTGAGAGTGATCACAAACCTGTTCGGTGTAAATTCAATGTCAAAATTTCACATGTTGATAGATCAATAAGGAGAAAGGAGTTTGGGGAAATTTTGACAAACAATGAAAAAATTAGATCTATGCTGGAAGAGTGTTGTAATGTTCCTGAGACAACTGTTGTCCCAAATTGTGTAGTTCTTCAAAATAAGGATGTATCTTTATTGCGTATAACCAATAAAAGTATGAAGGATAAGGCCATGTATAAGATCAATTGTCAAGGCCAGTCTGTTGTCAAGAATGATGGAGAAGAACCTGTTTTTAGCGCACGAGGTGCCTTTGGCTTTCCAAGATGGCTTGAGGTAGTGTCCTTTTTATACTTTATTATCTGTATTTGTTTTGAATTTTAAAATCTCTTTAGGGATATTTATTAAATGTAAGTCCTACTGGGTATGGAAAGTCCTGGACTTCTTCTGAACCCAGGGCAACCATTTTTGAAACAGAAAATTCTAAGATCAAAACTATTAAATTCAAAGCCTTTGGGTTTGTGTTACCATTTTGGCCAACCTGGAATGCTCTTCTTTTCCCTTCTTTTTTGATCCCATTTGTTAAAACTGCAGACTAATTTTCTTTCCCTTTTCTGCATGTGGTGTCTTGTTTGCTTCTTAATTTGTTTAAATCTTGCCTCAGTATATCTTACTGTTCTTGGTACACTTTCTTCGACTGATAGAATCTCTGTGAGTGTGTATTTCTCTAGTTTTACATTGATTTTGAGGAGGTTTCCAATTCACAATGCACTCCCCCATGACGTTTCTATTCATCTTGATCAAACAATAGTTCACTAACTGTTCTCTTTTGTTGGATTCAAATACTTAATAGAATTGCCAAGATTACTTTGTTGCACAAATACTAGCCTTTGACAATCATGCTCCCATTTTTTTTTTCTTTGTTTTCTTTAAAAGGTCTCTCCAGCTGCTGGTGTTATCAAACCTGAGCAACAGGTAGAGGTCTCAATACGCCATGAGGAATTTCATCCCTCTGAAGAAACTGAAGGTGTACCGCAAAACTGGTGGTCTGAAGACACCCGAGATAAGGAACTAATTTTGGTTGTTCATATTCAGGGCAGTTTATCAGCCCAAACTTCAACTCACAAAATCTCTCTACGCCATTCATTCTCAAGTAAGTCAGGCCGAAATGACTCGAAACCTGATAGTATAGGTTGAAACCAAGGACACTGGATACATACACAAAAGGCCTTTGACAATTTGGCTATTTTGCAGCAATAGTCAATGATTTGTGAAGTTTCAAAGCTTCCTGAATGGGAAGGTAGGAAATGTTAACTACAGAGATGCTCAATGTAAGAGGCATCCTCAACTGTTATTGATTATCAATGTAAGAGGCATCCTCAACTATTATTGATTATCAGTTAATCACTTAGGATAGGTTAGATTGTCATATTCAAGTCTCAATGGTTATATATTGGAAGTCCTTGGAAATATATATGATAGTCTCGGAGAGGTTATAGGGAATAACACAAGAATTAGAGGTAAAAGTTATATTCAATATGATTCTTCATTGTACAGCATCAGTAGCTGTATTACCTGAATTGTTTTTATCTTTCTTGAAAAATTGTAATTTTTTTCTGAAGTATACGTGTTTTAGTTATTTGATCTTGAAATTTTGAAAGTATGAGATGTAGTCTATGTTTCAAACAGTTTAGTTTAAAATCTACACTTGTTTAGTTTTGATTAGAATTCACAAGTTCCAATTAGTGCTTGCTACTATCTACTATGAAATAACAAGTATGGACTCAATTTAAGATTTCTGAACTCAATAGTTACTTCAATTTTGAGTAAAATAACTTCTCGGTTCTTGATTTTTGCACTCGCTGATAGATAGGTCCCTGAATTTTACCTATTGTACTAGCCGGTCCCCGAAATTTGCAAACGCCTATCTAATTGGTCCTTCCGTCATATTGGCGTTACAAAAATGCTGACGTGGCCATAACAGACGCTGATGTGTCCTGTTATGCGCTGACGTGTCCTGTTATCGCCACGTCAGCACTGTTATTTTCCAAAAAAAAAAATGTCACGTCATAAAATAGTGACACATAAGCATTTTCTCATTGCACTTATAGGTCCCTGACCCATTTTTATCCCATTATTCTCAATTCTCCATCTTCATCATCTTCATCCATTTTAGTCCCAAATCCTCAACATAAAATTGTAAAGTGTTCCAAAACTCTTTCAAACATTCAAATTTAGTCCTTAAAAATATTTAAAACCCTAAACCCTAAAACTCCAAACTCTAAACCCTAAATCTAAAACCCTAAAACCCCAAACCTTAAACCCTAAAAAAAAGTCTGAGTTCAACAATTAGATCCTGGACACATTTTTATTCCATTTTTCTCAATTCCCCCTCTTTTTCATCATCTTCATTCATTTTAGTCCCAAATCCTCAAAATAAAATTGTAAAGTGTCCCAAAAACTCTTTCAAACATTCTAATTTAGTCCTTAAAAATATTCAAAAGCTTAAACCCTAAACCCTAAACCCCTAAAACTTAAATTTTTTTTTAATCTTAATCTTTATCTTCCCAATTTAATATAAATTCCTAATTTTATTTTAATCCCTAAACCCCCTAATTTTTTTTAATCATCTTTTTCATCTTCATCAATTAATTTCATCTTCACCACCATTAACGGCGTCTCTCTTTCCGAAAGTGTTCTTGTTATTGTGCATCCAAACCTTCAAAACCCCACGGTCTACCCCAGTCTCATGGCAAAACTCTTGAACCAATTCCTCGTCTCTTTTCTGCATCTTCCACCCAACTTTCTTTGCACACTAGTACATCTTATCCTTCTGATCTTGCGTGAACTTGGTCCTGAACCGCTTCCTCGCGTTCGGGCTCGGCGTCCCCAAAGTGTGAGCCGGAGCCGCCGTGCTCTCCGGATGAGCCGATAACCCAACTGTCAGAGCTAGAAGCATGTGCGGCGCCGAGGGTTAGTACGACGACGAGATCGGCAGCGGGGAAGTTGAATTGGGGCTTCGATTCGACGCCTGAAACGACGGAGGCGGTGATGGGTGGTGTCGATGGAGTGGCTGATGCTCGATTACATGGGTCGCCGAAAACGGCTCCTCCGGCTCATGGCGGTGGAAATTGCGGTGGCAGCCGCAGGCGGCGCACTTGATTGAGCTGGGGTCGGCGGAATTGGAGTTCGGAGATGGCATGAAATATTTCATCTATTTGGATTTAAGAGTTAAAGAGTTAAAAAAATGGAATGCATTTTTTTAGGGTTTAGGGGTGAAGATGAAATTAATTGATGAAGATGAAAAAGATGATTAAAAAAAATTAGGGGGTTTAGGGATTAAAATAAAATTAGGGATTTATGTTAAATTGGGAAGATGAAAATTAAGATTAAAAAAAATTAAGTTTTAGGGGCTTAGGGTTTAGGGTTTAAGGTTTTTAATATTTTTAAGGACTAAATTGGAATGTTCGAAAGAGTTTTTGGGACATTTTACAATTTTATTTTGAGGATTTGGGACTAAAATGAATGAAGATGATGAAAAAGAGAGGGAAGTGGGAATAATGGAATAAAAATGGGTCAAGGACCTAATTGTTGAATTCAGACCTTTTTTTAGGGTTTAGGGTTTTGGGTTTAGGGTTTGGAGTTTGGGGTTTTAGGGTTTAGGGTTTTAAATATTTTTAAGGACTAAATTGGAATGTATGAAAGAGTTTTGGAACACTTTACAATTTTATTTTGAAGATTTGGGACTAAAATGAATGAAGATGAAGAGGGGGAATTGAGAATAATGGGATAAAAATGGGTCAGGGACCTATCAGTACAATGAGGAAATGCTGATGTGTCACTATTTTATGACGTGACAGTTTTTGTTTTAATTTTTTTGGAATATAACGGTGCTGACGTGGACATAACGGGACACGTCAGCGCATAACAGGACACATCAGTGTCCATTATGGCCATGTCAGCATTTTTGTAACCTCAATATGACGGAGGGACCAATTAGTTAGGCGTTTGCAAATTTCGGGGACCGGCTAGTACAATGGGTAAAATTCAAGGACCTATCTGTCAGCGAGTGCAAAAATCAGGGACCGGGAAGTTATTTTACTCCAATTTTATCCATATATTAATTGATTTTTTGTATACATTATCTCGACAGCTTGCTATTAAGAAAAGAAAAACAAAAGCTTATAACATTATTGTATGTTACACAGTTTCTCAACAATTTTGAAAAATTAGTTCCAGACACTGCCGATTAATTATGCTATTAAATGTGACTTTTTTATACTTTTGTCAAACATTTTGTTTTTCCCTTTTGTACTGTAACTTATTTCACTACAATGTGGCAGCACTTGAAAAGCCATATCTGGACACAATTCCTTGATAGATATGAACACCAGTTATATTCAAATGAAACCAAAAAAATAAAAATCCATTATAGCTTATTATGTAGAAACATCCTATAAAATTCAGGTCTCAAGTTCAAGTTTCCAATGTTGGGATTAAGCCAAATGACAGCGAAGAATTTAGAGTAAACTAATTTTTTACTATCTGAATTTGTTTTTAAATTAAAATTTAATCTTTGAATATCAGAAATACTTTTATAGTTCTTGACTTTTTCTTATAAACATAAACTAATAGTTCTTATAGATAATGTTTCAAAGACTAAACAATCAACGCTTATAGCAAATTCAGGCCAAAAAAAAAAACGCTTATAGCAAATTAGGGGCCAGAAAAATTTATTTTTTTAAGGACTAAATTACAATTTCGGGAGAATTTCAAGGACTGAAAAATAAGCTTACACAAGAGTTTATCTC
The DNA here is from genome assembly GCA_003254925.1 of Chamaecrista fasciculata. Classification (NCBI taxonomy): domain Eukaryota; kingdom Viridiplantae; phylum Streptophyta; class Magnoliopsida; order Fabales; family Fabaceae; genus Chamaecrista; species Chamaecrista fasciculata. The sequence goes on from QANZ01023658.1 coordinate 227,851, forward strand.
AACCTGGCTTCCTTTTCTGGCTGCTAAACAAGTTGATCATTTAATTATAACACATCTCAATGTCATAGAACACCAAACAAGTTGTCTTCACTTTACAGAATACTCGAGGCACACACTATTATATCTTAGCAAATGCCTCAATAAAACAGCCAATACACAACTTTTGCAGCAATACGCTCCCAAAGTGGCTCTTCCCTCTTCCCAAGCCTTTTAGGTTATCAAAACCCATATTTAGTCTGTCGAATCTCTGAAAACCGGCCGAGCAACCAAACTAAGATCCCATATTTCGTCTTCTCGCAATCAGATGCTGCTACGAAGTGTAGGAACTAGTAGCAAACTCTGAAGCTGGGAAAAGTAGGCCATTACAGTAAGATAGCTTCACTGGTTTCTAAAGTGCATACAACATCCTTTTTTTGTATTCACTGTTCAAAATTTCTGGCTCAGATCCATGATGAGACATGGAAAAAGAACGAGAGCGACTCTCAGCCTTCAATTTTGTCTCCTCCATCCTATTTAAGATGACACAATAGCACATGGAGCCAATTGTAGATAGCATTATCAGGCTTCCAATCACTGTAGCATATATAGCAAGCCATCTGGATTGTTTGCCCACCACAACATATGTGAGAGAAATGAAGGCAATTGAAATAAAAAGACAGGCCATCCACATGAGCTTGTTAATGACAAAAACGAGCTGCCTTTTCGCCTTTTGCTCAATCACAACTACGGATGTTTGAACTACCACAACAGCCAGAGAAATGAATAATGCCAGGCTATCAAACACAAAAAATATTAGGAAGGCGGCATCGTTTGCTATATTTGCTTCTCCAAGCGTAAATCCATCTGTTGGGGACTGGACATATTGACCGGGAACTGTGAAGATGGCTGCAAATGCAACTGTGGCTATCAGAACAGCGACAACAGTAGCAGAGTTTATAGCATTGTTCAGGCCACTAATGTGGAGCTTTTTCAGCTTCTTTGCAATTTTCTGGACCCTCATGCCGGTTTGACGGGTCTGCTGGAGTTGGGATTCCACGCCGTGCTTTATGTCACTCACTGTCTGCTTTAGTTGCTTTGATGCATTTGGAGGTTTATTTTTGTCAGCAGAATTAGCAGCCCCAGCAATCCTTAAAATGGAGACCAGTTCTGGAAGTCCAAATTTTTCAGCAATGTCAAGAGGGGTCTCTCCAGCCTTGTTAACTGCATTGACGTTGATTCCTTCCATGGATAGTAAGTGCCGAACATTCTGCAGTTACCGGCAACCACTTCAGAATAGATATTAAAAGGAAAATAATGCCAAAAAATTATTTTATGAATATTTCCCCCTTTTCTCAGTTCAAATGCATTCCACAGGCTGACAATAACAAAATTATGACTTCCTCCATTAATATTAGGAAAAGCAAGAATCTCAATATCGTACAGCTTCAGCCAATAAAACCGTAACATCTAGGGGTTGTACTGGAATTAGGGTTCAGTCGAGAATATATATCTAGATGCTCTCCAATACTCTGTGAAATTGATAAAATTACTCCACTTCTTCGAACAAGATATAGGGGTACCATAATCCAAGATGTTAGAACAGCATAATTGAACAGCTTCTTTGTTTTGATGGAGCTGGGTGGGATAAAATCATTCACCATTGTTTCAATCTCAATGGACTGGGGTGAGTTAAAGGTTAGATTCCCAAACTCCTCTCCTAGCCGCCTGACACTCAAATTTCAGAATTCCCCCATATTGGAAGGTCAGGGATGTTTTTTTGTCTTTTTATTGCCCAACTGGTCTCCAGAGCTTTTCCCCGACTACACTGGACTCGGTGTTTGCCGTCCAATAAGAGTAGCTATATCCATAAGGTCCCAAACTTGAAACCTTTTAAGCAATGTTAAGCCGCTTACCACTAGGACTAACCCTGAGTTGGTAGGTCAGGGAGAAGGGTAATAATAGAACTTAATCACCCCACTCCATAAGTTACCATTATAATTTCCTAAACAATGGGAAGAAGACTACCATCCCTTTCCACAATAAACATCCAAACAATGGATGAGAACTCTTTCTTCTCACTTTACTCCACTCTCTTCCAAACTCCCAAACATAGCTTGAAACAATTGCACATTACCATAATACTGCCATATAATGATCTCAACATTAATAGCTGACAAAATATAATGACTCAGTTGTTGGCCCACCAGTGTATAGTCATGGAGGTCTTTCGGCTGTGAATAAGACTCATAGAGTTTGATTTCTTGTACACTTTATTTCATGAATTGCACCTGATAATGCCTGTACAAGCCTTTCATGTTCAATGAAGGTAGCAACATGCATGCAGATGCAAATTGTACTTAAAACAGGATGTTTGATTTAAACTAAATAAACTGTAATTTAAAGTTGTATTTTCAGAGAAAACAACAGTTAGATCTCTCTGCTCCAAAGTGTACATTTTCTTCATTGAAAGGGAGGACACTTTAGCCCTGGGCATGAAAATTAGGCACAAAAGTATTGCAGTTCCATAGAGATTTAAGAAGAAGCAAATCCAAAATGATCCCCCCACCCCCTCCCCCCTAAAAAAAAGGAAGAGGAAGAAGCACATCCAGTACACACATAATAGCAGCATAAAGCTCTTATTTAAAAGTAAAATCCATATCATCAAAGGAAAAGGGGAAAGAGCCAAAAACAGACCCAAGATACTAGCTCAGCCTCATCTCTATAAGTAGGATAACACAAATTCAAACATCCGAGTTAAAACTTTAACCACTCTATGATTTGACAAGGAAGTTCATATGTCCAAATGAAAAACGAAAGAACTTGTTCATTTTGAAACAACCTTGTCTCTGCCCACCTAAGTAACTGAGTTATATGTATTTTTAGTTTTTGGTACTTTCAACTGAGTATATGCTTCCATGTGTAATCCTGGTAGAAAACGGTGTGTAATGAACCATCCATGCTCAAATGTCCATCACAATATGTGACCAAAGAAATATTTAATGGCTGGGGAGAACTGTCTTAAAGGGAGAAAGCAATCCAAGCTTAAGTCAAGATTTATCTATGCACAATTATTTCTTTCTTCCATAATATATAATCCACATATTTTTATGTGTAAAATTCAACTAATAACTGAACTATAGTGAATGAGGAGAGGAGGACACACTGAGAACTCCTCTTTTATTTATAATAATCTGAGGATACAGATTAACTACATGATAAACTCTTAATTAAAGACAATGAAAAAGGATAACTGGGACTCAAAAACAATAAAGATAAATTCCTAAGCCCTAATACATTAGGAGTTCCACTTAAGAGGTTTCTTATCACTCTCCCTTAAGCTGAAGATTACATAAGCTTTAGCTCTGTTGTGAATAAATTATAGTAAATAAGCATTATTCAGTCATTAATATGATCATTGACTCTAGAAATTAGCCTATACATTAGAGGTTAGCCTAACTGTCAGGGATATTAGCATTTACAATATTTTATCCTTTTTCCCTAGAACAAATCCTCTTATCTTGTATAAAGATCCTCCTTCATATATGAACACAATTCTAGAATTCTCAAGCTCATTACAATGAAATCCAAGTTAATGATGAAAATTTATCTAGACTACAATGCCTAGTTATTGCACCACATTCTTAAATGAAAAGGTTTCTAGGCTGGGACACATGAATACTGCAGCACTACTCGAGCTCCACAACAACTAGTACTTCCACTGCCCTTATAGATAAACAACAGCTCTACCTTGACATTCTCCCCAAGAAGTTTGCCACCTACTTCCTTCAGTGGTCCCCTCAATTGGCTTCAACTATTTGGGTTGCTCACCAAGTCACCCAATAACATCACAATTCAACACTAAAGTCCTCAATTTGATGCAACAACAAAACTTTAACATATGCACTTCAAGTCTTCAACCAACAATTTGCATAACTGTTGGTAAACAATGACCAGAGAGCTCAATCAAATAAGGATGAGCTTAACCAACTGACGACTTTCTCCCCTTTAACAACAAGCTCCAAGAGGAACTAGATGATGATGATGATGATGATGATGATGATGATGATAGTAATAATAATAATCAAACAAATAGAATCAGATATTGCAGCAAGCTTGAGGGGGCTTTTCAACAATAAACCTCAGAATCCAGATTTTTCAACAATAAACCCCAGAATCCAGATAATGCTACACTCAGACTCTGAATAAACATAAACTTCTAATCCACTAAACTTTTCACTTAAATAAGATACTTGGCATTATGCTAATTTACCTTGATTTTATTATTCATGTATATAATTAAGTTATTGAAAGAATTGTAAAAGAAAAGAGAACTATGAAAGCACCTTTGTACGGCCTTTCATTGTGGCAATATGCAATGCTGTATTTCCTTTATTATCCTCCAGGCCCAAAACTGACGGGTCTGGTTTTACCAATTCTAGCAGAATCTCTTCGTTTTGCCCTTTAACAGCCATGTGTAATGCAGTTTGACCTTTCTTATCAGTTCTGAATGCAGTACTTGGATCCTTGTTCAGTAAGGCTTTCACAACTTCCAAATGCCCCATTCTAGCCGCAGAGTGAAGAACAGTCTTACCATTGTTCCTGGCTATTTTTGCAAGGTTTGAGTCAGATTCCAAAAGGAGATTAACCACATCAATATGACCCTGGGTAGCAGCTGTGTGTAAAGCAGTTGAATTGGACAAATCTGTGGTCATTGCCAAGTTGGGAAAGGAGTGTAGCAGTTCTCTCAACACGTCTGCAAAATTTTTTATTCTCAGTAAGGGCTATAGCTAGAGAAATGTAGCAAACAAAATGCTAATACAACTTTCTTTTGACAAATATCGTGTTGGTACTCCTTCCTTGGGCTTATTACCTATGGTAAATTTAAACAACACAATGATTTGAAAACTCAGAAGAAAAAAAGAAGTAATCAAACCAAAGTTCTGGTTTAGGGAAAATAAAAACTATCTTTGGCTACAAAGAGAAGCTAATATTTTTCTTTTTCAAAAAAATTAAAAAGATCTACATTTACAACTTTCAATTTTCTCCTTTTTTGTTCATTTCTAAAATGCATAAAGACAGACCCGACATGTAAGGGATGTGGGAGGACAAAAAGAAGGATAAGATAATAGCTATACTACTATAGACTATAGTGTTTTTCTAACTGGCAAAGATGATTAACATACAAATATCACATATAAGCCAAAACTTAACATATGTATTTGCTACTTATTCAAGCAAAATTATGGGAAAGGAATAATAAGGAACAATCTTTTTTTCTTCTTCTTCCAAGCACATACACATGAGAAGGGGAAAGAGAGAGAGAGAGACCCAACAAAGGAACAAAATCACAGAAACATTAAGTACACAATAGTTCTTTAAACCAAATCTTGAGGAACTCCCTAACTTCATAAGGAGATAAATAACTAGTGGAGCTATTGGTCATTACAATAAACAAAATTAACAAGTGAACGTAGAAAATAATGAGGACTATGACCTTTTTCCCATTCATGGTAAGCACAAAGAAATATCATATCGTGAGGGTAACATTGTAACAATCTTTCTAGAGTCGCATGAAGTCCTCTCTAATCTATTGACCTAGTAAAATCAGTGACAAGAAAGCACCAGTTGTTGACTAAACAAATTATGGGACCATAAAAAAAGAGTAAACATACACTTTCTTTCGATCCCTGAAAATTAGTTTGTATATTTTTAGTCTTTGAAAGTCATAGAGTCAATATAACTTGATCCCTTAAATCTATTTTTAGAGACTAATTTACAAGGACAAAAAGATTTATATTAGTATTTTCACGACTTTCAAGATTAAAGAGTATAAATTTCAATGAGTTTAATAATAAAAAACAAAACACGATGCCAAATTCTATCTTACCAAGATGACCCTGCTTTGCTGCGACATGGAATGGATCATAGCCATTTCTGGCTGCAAGGGATGCAGATTGCAGGTCCAAGTGCTTCAACATCTCGTTCACAACCAAAGCATGCCCACACTCTGAAGCCACATAAAGAGGAGTCTCTCCTTCCAGATTCTGCTTCGACAACAAATCCCTAGACTCATCATCACCACCACAATTTTGAATGATCTCCTTTACTCTACTCACGTTCCCTGCTCGAGCTGCTAAATGAAGTGGCGAATCGCCGCGTTTTCCGGGCGATTCCTTGCTCTTTCGCCTCTCGCTGCTTCCCATGAAACTGAGCTGCTTCTCCATCACTATGCGAAAACTCTTCTGCTTTTCCATAAATCCGCGAAAGCTCTTCTGTTTCTCCATAGCTCCCCGAAACCCTCGCTGATTTTCCACTGTTGAGCCTCGGAAGCTACTTTGTTTCTCCATAATCGCTCGAAAAATCAACCTGCAACCAATCAATTATGCGAAAATTAAACTCACGGGAAAGCTTGATTCCATTTTTTTCTCAAACTAACTGATTTCTATTCAATTGATTGCATCATCATCGAGTCGAGGAGAAAAAGAAAAGGAGGGAAATGAACTAGAAACTACATCTTCATCTGCAATGGTAATCAGAGAAAGCCCAAAGACAGAAAAAGCAAACCAGAATCGTCGATATCGGAAAATAATTGCGAATACCTTGATTTTGAGCTCTATAAGGTTTGATGAATAACCAGATCGAAACCCTTGGCGAATCTCGAAGCCTAGAAATCGATCTTCACAAGAAGTAACAATGATTTGGAATATAGCTCAGAATCAAGCTCAAGAACAAAGGATCATTTGAAAGCCATCAAATGATGCCTTAGGAGAAAGAAAAAAAAAATAATCAATTCGAATCCATACGATTTTTCACCTAAATAGGAACCAAACAGAAAAAAACAATCTAGCAGACATCGTTGCGCGCAAAAATTAAAGAAAGCTCACAGTAGTTGATTGATAATGGAGTTGATAGTGATACTATCACTGTCATCAATAAGGTAAAATAAAACTTAAAAGGTGGAAAAAACCTATTTTTTGGTCCTTCAATTGTTACTGAATCAACGATTTGGTCCCTAAATTGTAGGAAACTACAACTCAGTTCCTCAATTTTACACTTCCATCTATGTTTTGGTCCTGAGCTGTTAACCGTCAGTTAGTCTGATGATATGGTCGTTAAATGCTGAGTTGGCTTCCAAATCATCTATCCTACTCATATTTCATTCCCTTAAATTTGTTAAAGTTTTGTTTTGGTCCTTAAGTTTCCACTCATGATTTATCATTAGAATCAAATCTTCTTCTCAAATAGTTAGCACCTTTCTTCTTCTTCTTCACATCACTCTTCCCCGTGTGATTTACAGGCAAGCTGACCCAATTCAAAAAGTAAATTACAAATTTATTTTAAAAAAAAGGGTAAATTACACTTTAGTACCCTGTGGTTTGACCCTATTTCACTTTGGTACCCTGTGGTTTGAAACTTGACACTTTGGTACCCTTTGGAGCTATTTTGTAATTTTAACCATAACAAATTTTGCAAAAATTACATATTGACCCCAAAAAATTTTCAAAAAATTATAAATAGGTCCCTGGGTACATATTATATAGGGACTAAAATGAAAAATTTAAAATTTTTTTGGGGTCAATATGTAATTTTTGTAAAATTTATTATGGTTAAAATTACAAAATAGCTCCAAAGGGTACCAAAGTGTTAATGGAGAATACCACAGGGTACCAAAGTGTCAAGTTTCAAACCACAGGGTACCAAAGTGAAATAGGGTCAAACCACATGGTAGCAAAATGTAATTTACCCTAAAAAAACATCTAATAAATGCAAACCCTTCCTGACGAACGAGAAAAAAAAACCATAAAACTTGATAGAAAAGGGAATATACATCGAGAGAGCAGTCGACAGTGGTGATAATAGCGGCGGTGAGATACGAGCATGTAATGATGGGCATCTGCTTATACCATTCCTCAACTGCCTAAGCCATTCTGTTCTTCCCCCGAAGTTTCAGCTTTTTGAAGATTATGCCACAAAATATTAAAGCTTCAACAAGCTCCTTTTGCAGAACTAGAAAGGCAGTAGGAAAATTCTGAAGAGAGAGACGGAGGAATCGGAAGGAGAAGAAGAAAGGTGTTAACTAATTGAGAAGAAGATTTGATTCTAATGATGAATCATGAGTGGAGAATTAAGGACCAAAATGAAACTTTAACAAATTTAAGGGATCAAAATAGGATTTTGGCCTATGAAATATGATTAGGATAGATGATTTGAAGGCCAACTCAGTATTTAATGGTGACACATCATCAGATTAACTGACGGTTAACAGTTCAGAGACCAAAACGTAGATGAAAGTGTAAAATTGAGGGACTATGTTGTAGTTTCCCACAATTTAGGAACCAAATCGTTGACTCAATAACAATTGAGGGACCAAAAAATAAGTTTTCTCTAAAAGGTGATTTCAAATAAAATCAATTTAGGGAAAAAATTAAAAAATTAGAAGATATTAGAGATAAAGTACTATTTTTTTTTTTGTGGACCTGAAAGGTGATTTCAAATAAAATCAATTTAGGGAAAAAATTAAAAAACTAGAAGATATTAGATATTAGAGAAAAAGTACTATTTGGTCCTTTTTTTCACACTTTGAACTATTTGGTTCCTGCATTTTTGAAATAGACTATTTGGTCCCTCATTAATCACAAATGTCAACTCGTTAGTCCCTTTACCCGATATCCGTTACTTTTTTTTTTTTGGCCAAAACCCGATATCCGTTATTAACAGTGATGACTTGGCCGTTAAATGCTTACATGGCACCGTTAAATGCCACGTAATTAACTATTTGGTTCATCTACTTTAAATCTGAAATCTGAGTTGGCTATCTTTCAAAACACAACCATTTAGTCCCTCTTCTTCATGTCTTCTAGGGTTAGCAACATTTTCCCATTTTCCTCCAATTCTCTCTCTCTCTCTCTCTCTCTCTCTCTCTCTCTCTCTCTCTCTCTCTCTTACTAATCTACTTGGGATATGAAGAACATCAAGTTGGCTTAGTGATCTGTTACCTAGTTTTGAGTGGATCTAATGAAGATTTTTGTAAAAAATGAACATATATAATGGCTTAGAGAGGGTGGCCTATATGAAATCTCTATGATGTCTAAGTTATATTAGGATTATCATCTATTCAAAGAATCATTCAAATTGAACGTGGCATAATTAGTCTCATTGACTGAAGTCCAGGAGTCTATCTCTTTTACGATTAATAAAGTTTGCTCTTTAAACATGTGTTACATGGTTGGTTTACAAAAGAGTGTTCTATCTAAATCTTATCTTAAAAAATATAGTTCTTAGGATTGTTCTTTAATTTCTATTTGTTCATTAGTCTGATCTGGAATAATAGAGATTGCTTTGAAAGGTTAATGACAAATGCTCATATTCCCAGTTTTGGGTGAGTTATCTATCATAATTCTATATCTTTCGCCATTGCTTTATTTGCTCGTACATTTGAGGATGCAATAGCATTTCCTATAACTAGGGTGAATTGCACTTCACTTATATGAATGGTATTTAATGATTATTAAGTTTGGATGTGGTTAAATAATGCAAATCAATTATCTACTCTTTATCATTAATGAACTATGATAGTCCATCTCTAAGGTTTCTCTCAAGTATTATTCTTTATCAATTAAATTCATAGAATCATAGTAATCATTGCTTTAATAATTAAACTACAAACTTCATCTTCAATCACAGTTCTCTTAGATCTCATCACATTGAGTTCCGCGAGACATTCGACCTTGGGTTAGCATCTATACTGTATAGTAATATATAGTAATACCTGCGAGGCTCGAGTATTATTAATTTGGTCGTTACCCACATTATTAATTTGGTCCTTCTTGTGAATTTGTCTCCAATGAATTATTTGACAATTCCCAAATCTGCAAACCACTAATACTTCTGCTTTTGAGAACTAAAAATCCACAATCAAAAATAATTTTGAGGAATGAATCTGAAGAGAGAGAGAGAGAGAGAGAGAGAGAGAGAGAGAGAGAGAGAGAGAGAGAGAGAGAGAGAGAGAGANAGAGAGAGAGAGAGAGACGAGGACGAATGAGGAATGAAGAGAATTGAAGAAAAATGTTGCTAACCCTAGAAGACATGAAGAATAGAGACTAAATGGTTGTGTTTTGAAAGATAGCCAACTCAGATTTTAGATTTAAAGTAGGACCAAATAGTTAATTACGTGGCAATTAACGGTGTCATGTAAGCATTTAACGACCAAGTCATCACTGTTAGTAACAGATATCGAGTAGAGGGACTAACGAGTTGACATTTGTGATTAATGAGGGACCAAATAGTCTATTTCAAAAATGCAGGGACCAAATAGTTCAAAGTGTGAAAAAGGAAGGACCAAATAGTACTTTATCTCAAGATATTATAAAACTTTTCCTTGGTGCTTATCGTGGGATTTATTTATTTACTATTGATAAAGGTTTATTAATAAACTTGTCATTTTAACATAATTATTTTCTGAATTTAGCATAAGCTACTTAAATAAGGCAATGACAATGATAATGATACAGAGTAAGTCATCAAACTAATAATTTTAAGGTAAAATGTATTTTGGTACCCTGTGGTTAGGGTCGATTTCACTTTGGTACCCTGAAAGACAAAATTTGACACTCGAGTATCCTGAGGTTTGCTCTGTTACTACTTTTGTACCCTGTGATTATTTTCTATTAAGATTTAACGGTAAATGTGACTGTGACCTCCTTAAAATGTCAAAAACCTCCCAACAAGTCTTCTCTTATGCGTTCAAGTCCTTTCTCTTTACTAAAAGCGATCAAAACATAAAGAAAACAGAAACTAAAGGGTATATTATGTAACTTTACTATTGAGTTGAAATAAATTATAAAAGGTTCTTTAGAATTCTAATATCACAGAATCTTTTCCTTTTCATAGGATTTCTTTTTGAATAGGTCCTGATTTAATTATACTTTAATCCCAAAAGTTTATCATCTTTATCAAAATAGTCCTTAGAACCTCAAAAGACAAATGAACATCCATGATTTATCAAAACTAAGAAGTTCTAATGTCAACATATGGGTAATTAAATTAGAATAAAAGTTCGATTTTGCATCAAGACCTAGAATCTTCCATAGAATAAGAACAAAATTAATTACGGAAATAGGGTAAATGATTCTTGAGTCTGACCACTTAGGTTGGGAAAGGCTATTAAAGAGGAAAGCTTACAAATAATGGGTATTAAGAATTACCTTCTGAGTTCTGACATTTTTTTAATATATAAAAAACGGTGAATGAGTACAAACCAAACGTCCTTAAGTCATGAATCTAAGGGACATCAGGCCCAACGTTCTGGACCTCGGAAGCCTTGAATCATGACTTGAAGACGCTAAAAACTCAAAAGCTTTATCATCATAAGTAGTAGAGTATAATAGACAATCAAAAACATTAATATAAAATGAAACAGAAGATTGGATGCTCTTGATGACCGATAACGGGTCTGGCTTTGCGTTCCTCCAAACTGCTCCATTCCTGCAATTCCAAAGAGCATCAAGACCTACCAGAATAGTGAGCCATGCCTCCGAAAACCGTTCCTTGTTGCACCTCCAACGAATGATCCAGCTAGTCAACCAAGTGCGAAAAGTACAGTTCCTTGGATGATACTTGTAGGTAATCGGTAACCCAAACCAAACAACTCTCGCAAAGCTACAAAGCAAGAATGTGTGCGAGATGGAATCGTCAGTGGCACCACACAACAGACAAACAATTTCACATCGCAGATGGTGTCGATTCAGATTGGTGAAGGTAGGAACATCATCATTATATATCTTCCAAACAGTCAGCAAAACCCTCATCGGAGCTTTTGTCTTCCAGAAATCCTTCCAAGGAAAGTTTGATGTGCTAATATTGCCTTGACCCGGATGGTTACCACGACTTAGCAATTTAAAGCCATCAGCGGTGGTATACGACCCGGAGGCAACAAGTGTCCACAACAGGGCGTCTGGAGTATGCGTGACCGGCCCCGGATTCCTGAGTAAGTCTGCTGCTTGTTCCTCCGTGCAGACCCTATTAACCTTTCTCACATCCCAAGAGTAAGAAGATTAATCAACCAGGTCACTAACAAGAACCCCAATAGGCGCCCCAACAATATGGCCCTCCCAAAAGGAGCTCCTAATATCAACTTTCTCTCCCATACCCAGCTTCCACCTAACATGATCAGTGACTACATGGGCATTGTTCCTCACACCCTTCCAAACAATCGAGGTTGAGTTTCTTGTCTTGAAATCAAAATCAGTATGAGTAATGAGGTACCTGTTTTTGACCCACGAGCCAACAATAGATTGCGGATTGTTGAGAATTCTCCAAGTATGTTTTGCCAACAGAGCCTTATTAACCAGGCCGATATTCTGAAACCCTAGGCCACCCTCATACTTCGGTCTAAACAGGATTCGCTTGTTAAGTAAATGGGCCCTCACTTTATCACCTTTAAAACCCCAGAAGAAATTTGTCATGGCCCCATTAATTGCCTCTGCCACTCTCTTTGGTGCCTAAAAACAGGAGAGTTTGTAGACTGGGCCCGATTGAATTACCGATTTGATCAAGGTGACCCTTCCAGCCTGCGACAACAACTGACTCTTCCAACCAGCAAGCCTGTTATTAATTTTCTGAAGTAGATCATCAAAGTTACGTTTCAAATCTTGCTTGTCATCCACATAGACCCCCAGATACTTTCCCAGCTTATTTGTTGCCTCAACCCCGAACAAATGGTTAAGATCATCCTTCAAAGCCCTGGGAGTGTTAGGACTTAAAACCATGTTTGACTTCTGGGCATTGATACTCAGACCAGCTTTTTGACAAAAGGCATCTAGCGTATTCTTCAAAAAATGAGGGGATGCGTTATCAGCTCTGAAGAAGAGAATTAAATCATCGGCATATAAAAGGTGGGAAATTGACGGACCACTCCGGGCGAATTTGATTCCCTGACAACTACCACCTCTTTCTGCATCTTCCATCAGGCAAAAGAACACATTCATGCAAAGAATAAAAAGATAGGGTGAGAGAGGATCACCTTGCCTGAGACCCCGGCGAACATTAACATCAGCAGAGAATTAACCATTCAACAGCAGTGAGAAGCTGACAGTTGATACACAATTCATGATACATCTAATGAATAACTCTGGGAATTCCATGCGTTTAAGGACTGCTTCCAAGAATGCCCAATCCACCCGGTCATAAGCTTTGGCCAAATCCATCTTAAGAGCCCCCCAAGTTGACTTACCTTTTTTCGTTTTATGAATAACCGACATCGTTTCAGAAGCCAAAAAAATATTGTCTGAGATCAAGCGACCTTTAATGAAGGCATTCTGATAAGGGGAGATGAGCATGTCCGAAAGTCTCTGAAAGTCTCTGGCATGTCTATCTTATAAATGAATTTAGAGATAATCTTATAAATGACATTACAGAGGCCAATGGGCCGAAAGTCTCTGAAAGTCTCTGGCATGTCTATCTCTCAACTCACCAAGAAGGGACATATCACTCAAATCCAATCAACAAGGCAAACTACCATAAGCTTGTAATGATTCTAAAATCTCCACTATGAATGCAATGACACAAAAGATCAAGAGGTCTTTAATAGGTTGTAATGATGGAAAGGCTAAAGTGGAAGAAAGAATAGTGAAGGCAACAATGTATGAAGGAAGAACTAAGCTAATAATCACTAGTTAATGAATTCCACAACTTAGCATAAAAAAAAAAACAACATACACTCTTAGAACAAACTTCAATCCTCAAACCAACCAAGAATTGCACAAGCTTTCTCTTTTTTTTTTTTTTTTTTT